>OY723393.1:492500-645000 GCA_963210295.1 Ophion ellenae
CAAACATGGAGGTTATGTGTGGAACACAGTATTCGATAAATGGCCGCCTAGTCCCTGTTTGCAAATGTTTACGCTTTTCACGAAGTTTTCAATAACATTTTCGCATAATCGAGGACTAATTTCATGTATGGTGCAACAAATTGCTTCCTTGAGCTTCGAAATGGTCTATGGATCATTGGCATACACCTTTCCTTTCAGAAAACGCCAAAGAAAGAAGTTCTTTGGCGTCAAATTCCACGATCATGGTCGCCAATTGACATCGACGCCGCGCGAGATACCGCGACCATGAAACTCCGTCTGCGCAATAACTATGCAGTAAAAATGCAGCAAATAACTGCAATTGCTTGACCGTGTAATTCTCCATGACTAAACCTCAATACTTCCTGATGCCAGTTGTCAAAGATAATTACTCTATGTTCGCCACACAAAGAAATGGCGCGGAATAAAAAATGTCAGGTAATTTTGAGACACCCTTTGCATATGCTAATATATCGGTCGACGAGGTGAAAGCGATCGGACGAGGTTCTAACCGCACAACAGACCGGGCGTGAGAGTATGCTACTTTGAACGACTTTATTGGTTCTTTTCAAAATGTCTACGTGAGAATTTTAACAGAAAATCTATTTCAAAAGCAAAAAATGTCGGGTTTGTTAGGTTGACTGCATTGGCTGTCACATTTCACGGCTGTATTATGCCCGTTTTGTGCCTGTCGGCGTTTTCAGAGGTTATGTCAGAGCAAAAGGATCAACGAATGATTCAGGTAGAAAGATTAGTTGGTCGCGAAGCTGCCGATGGAAAAGACGATTTTTCAGTTCTTGCCCCCACAAGTTTCGTACAATGCTCACTGAAGATAAAAAAGGGAATACATGATAATAAATCAATTAATAAGTTCCCCTAACTCGCATTTGGCTTTAACGTATTTGAAATTGGCGCGGTAGGTCTTCGATTCTCAATGAGGTCTCAACAACCATCACTTCTTCGTAAACTGGTCGCATATTTTTCATACATTCTCAGTAATCGGATCGGTAAGCTGCCTTTTTTCGGTAATATTGTATTGTGTGCTATCTTGTACACAGGGTTCCTTTTGTGGGTCGCTTTCCCCCATTTGCGGAAGCTACATGCGAGAAACTGAAATGGCTACAATGTTGCCCCATACAACCAATGCGGTCAAGCGGAGATTGACGTAAACTTTAAAATGTAATATTTAATAAACGAGTTCAGAAACCTCCCTCTCGTAGGGCCAGTATATTCAGAGAATATACCATAACGACTAGTAATATTTCCATTAATATCTATTCACCACAATATTTTCAAGCAACAACCTTAAACATCATTAATTATCCGGCTGAAAGCTTTAACCCCTGTAGAGTGGCTCATTCCATCATTGTTGACAGAAGTAACTTTCTTGTCAAGTTAGAGTTCGTATAGGAAAAACTTCGATATTGTTGTGTGTGTTATGAATAATATACTATTATCCAATCTCACAACAACAAACCGGGAGAATTGAGAAACAGGATGATCGACCTCATGAATCAATACGGACGTTTGGTTCATCCGAGTGAGGCGATTTTTTATTTTGCGTCTTATTGGCATATAAATAGGACAGTTGTCCAACAATTATTCAGAAATTATCCGGAGCGAAGGGTTTACCGGTCGTTGGGTGCGTGGAACATCGTACAGAACCGACCCTAAAAATAATCGATTTATGTTAAGGCCTTATATACGCGAAGAATTTCAAAAAAATTCCTTTTTTATTTATTTTTTATTCCATTAGCCCGAACGGTTAGGAATATTTTAAGCTTTACAGAAATGAAAACATTCCAAAAATAAGGTTAGATTGCATTTATAATAGATACCGCGCGGCGCGCCCGACCGCCAACTTCAAAGCGGTTTTTCCACGATTCACTTTTTTGAACCTTGTGAAAGTTCTAACTCGAGAACGAAGGTTCAGATCGCTTTGAAATTTTTATAACATATTTTTAGTATCATCACCTATCGTGTGGTCCACAGAAACAAAAATTTCAGTGACACAAAAAAAAAATAAAAATAAAATACCGACAGAAAATTGAGTAAAAAATTTTAAGTTTCGAATCTTTATTATAATATTTTTTTTTAAATAATATTGTTGGTTCCCACGGAAGATACATTCATTATTCAATTATAGTTATGTTTATTTCGTTCTCAGACACCCACATCGATGCCGAGAAATTTCACTATCAACGCGCGCGAAAAAATACATTGCTTTATTATGTTATATCTCCGCCGTTTGTTAATATTTCTGATTTTTTTTACACATACTTAACCATGTGCTTAGATGATCTGTAAAAAATCGGCGAAATCGCGTATATAAGGCCTTAATGCTATTAACATAAGAGGTAAACAAGTCAGTACCAAATGTTGGGAAATTTTCCAAAAATCATGCGTACCATGATAACTCGAAATCCTTAGACTTTGGACTAAGGTAACCTAGGTTAGATATATGTTCCTAACGAGGTGACCTATCACCCACTTAAGGCTTTGCATCTAGCTTCCTAACACCCTGTATAAATACGAAATATATATGGCATACTAGCTTCGAAAGAGCGCAGCGCCACCCTTAGCATTCGCTATTTTGGCACGAGTCGAACGGGCGAGTTTGGACTCTTGTATCTCTGCCTCCATGCGAATATCGATGAGTAGGTAGGAAAGAGTGCCATGGGTGTCACCAATGAATGGAAAACGTTCACGCGTCGCAACGAAACGAGCATTTTTTGTTTCAAGATGTGCACACAAGGTTGATAGAACCGAGTGAACCTAGCGCTACCAATACTACCATCGTATAGCCCGGAGGCGTCTGAAAAGCGATCGTTGGCTAAATCTGTCATGCGTAGGTAGACTTGAGGTCAGGTAGAAATGATCCCCCGCGTCGCTCTCCGCGACTCTCGCTGAAGAAATATGGTACGCGGAAGTGCTCGTTGGCTCTGAATGAAACGAGAGACTCTCGCGGCAACCTGCCAAATGGATAGTAGGTTTTTCTTTCCCCGCCTCCCAGAAATAAACCATCTCCGGTGGTGGTCGTCCAAGCCTTGAGCAAGTTCGTCAAAAGGAGTAGAAATGGGGAGTGGGGCGGGGGGGGGGGGGGGGGGGGGTCGAAAAACGAGTCTCAGGCTTGTTTATTTCTGTAATTGACCATTTTCTAGCACGCGGTATGGCTATTCGCGACCATGAGATTCGATAGTGTAATAATTGAGTAGATTCTAGTGGTGCACTTTACATCCGTGTATTACTCCATAATGGAAGGTTTTCGATTCTTGGTCCTGAGCGCGTGCTTTTGTTGGCTTCTCAGTAGACAAAGTCACCCACATCGACACATTGTTCGTGCAAGCAGATCTGCAATATTCCGCGAATAATCGATTACAGTGGTGGGGCGCACTCGCGGGGTTATTATTCAGGAAGGTAAAGGGAGGTGTGTACTTTGTGGTCGCCGCAGATGGACCCGTCGGCCGCAGCGATTTCCGTGCTCTTGCACGTCTTGCCGCCTCCCGACAAGAGGCAGCCGAGTTGCACGCAGGGATCACGATCCGTCTGCAAATGAAAATCAAAATTTACGTTAAGGAACTTATCAACTAATGAAATCTTTTTGGTTTTATTTCAATTTCAGATGATCCAATGATGAGTTATGCGGTTGACCGCAATGTAACTTTTTTTGCGGCGCCTGCGAACATTTGCTGTCAATGGCTCATTTCTGCATAATTATTTTTGAATATTTTACAGAACATTCTTCAAATGTCCTTTCATTATATACTAATTCCATAAATAAATATTTATTAAATGTGTCATCAAAAAAAATTATCGTACATATGTTTTTTTTATAGCGAATTAACCTTACCTATTATTAACCCTTAAATAAACACGGGGATGATCAGAGGTTACAGTGCATCCGGTATTAGGAAAATCAAAAATTATTTCCATAAATAACAAGGAGGACGGACAAACAAACGAACATGAGTGATCCTCGAAAACTGTTACACTGACCCTGCACGACCGCGTTCCCACGAGTCTTTTGCACTGTTCGTCCAAGGTCATCAAACTTGCCGGCAAAACGCGATTCAGAACTACCGAAGCTTTTGGCTCGTCGAACAGGCACGCCGAGGCGTTCGAGCTGTTTCATATTAATTGTTTCGAAAATTAACGTCGTCGATTGTGTGTCGGGAACAACAACAACAACAACAAAAGTGGAGACATTGGAGAGGGGAATTGGATTTATACTTGAAGAAGTTGTCGAACGCGATCAAGCTGCAGTTGGACCAGTCTTGGGATTGCGCAGTGAGGATCGGAGTCGCGGCCATTATGTTACCGGTTTCGCTCGAGCATGGAGTTTCCCCTGCCCCGTCATGATGCGCTCCTAGCCTGAAAAGACGAGATTGACTCGGACTACCGGCGTTTCCTAGGCATTTTCAACGTACCACTTAATTTTGACAAAAGTGGCGGAAGAGCGGTTTTTCGCCGTAGACTCACAAATGACCGAGTTCGTGAGCGGCGGTCTGCACACCGTCGAAGGCTCCCTTGTCCTGCATCACAGCCACCCCGAAATCCATCCGGGAGTCGTGTTCGTTGTTCGCGCAGGCACCCGCGTCGTAGGCATAACCTGCAGGTTCATCTCTCTGTCCTTAGTCTGAGTCGAGACGACTCGGTGCAAGGGAACCAGTCCTGACTAGCTAGTCGGTGCAATGGATGAACCACATGACGATCGCGTATGAAACGGACATGGAGGTGCGATGGAGATAGCAATGATTATGATTATGACCACCACCACCACCCTCACTCTTTGTACAAACTATTTTACAATCCATAAAATGACGTTGAAGTTTGCATTGTTGGAATGCATCGATATTTTTGTTTTCTTTATTTTTATCGTTACACCAAGCCTTTGGGTTAGCGCGCACTGCGGTAGAATTTCTGTGACTTTTGCCATTCGTATCGCGACCTTCGTCGAAGAAGCACGGCTATGGACTACCAAACCAAAGTCCGCATTTGCGTTTATTGATTAATGAAGTGCACAAACAAATATAAGCGCAAGCAGTATAAGACCTGTCGAGGGTTAAAAAAACATAGCATATGATGATTTGCGTTTGTATCCGAAAACATTCGTTCACCGCGTTTCGAGCACTACTGTGGCGATCTGCGGCTTTTTTTGGTGATGCGCGGGGTTTCATATGAGCCCATAAGGTGCAAGATTTCCGTGCGGAGACGCACCGCAACAAATCTGTAGCACACCACACAATTCTAACCCGCACGCGATTTTTTCTCGCAGTTCGCGCGATTCCACTGTGGTTCAAACTTCACCAATTTTGCGAAAAAATATCGCACGGAATTTCACCGCAGTACGCGGTAGGCATTTTTGTCTTCAAATTTGAGGTCGTAATTTTTTATATGTAGAACACTTTGAGCGATATATTTACAGTGTAATTCGGCAAAAAAATAGGTGATTAAGCAGAATGAATTTTCGTTGTATTCCAACTATGCAAACTTCAACGTCATTCCATAAAATCGAACGTATCATTCGATTGCCCACGTTTACGATGATTAGCTTTTTTTACCGAGCGTTCCGAATACGCAGTAGGAATCTTGTGGCTGGCACATGTTCAACCTGCCGGAAAAACGATACATTTTTTCCTTTGAGGGGTTTGCTCAGGGTCGAATTAATTTTGTCCAGTATACAAGGAGGAAAGACGGAGAGGGGTCGGTGAGACATTTCAATGTCTCAATGAGCCCCCGACCATATTTGCCCGGATTTCTGGCCGTTATCGAGGCAATCAAAGTCTTTCGTCGGATGCTCACGGTGTCATTGTGAAAGCGACGTCGAACGCAAAAGGGACGGTCGGCCGGACCTGGGTTGACACGAACTTGCCAAAGTCCGCCAGGGTGCCGATGACGTTGAGCTTGTTTGTGGAAACTTTGTTTTTCGTGATGTACGACAGTGCTGTGCTGTCCTGAGGCCGAAGAGCAATAACATCGAAATTGATGGCTGGTCTCTAGAGTCATAGTCAGTTGTCAGGACTTACCCCGGCAATGATTATTCCGGCAATGTTTAGTCGAACTTTAGGGAATTCCAGATCCCTATAACGCAAGTCCACAGCGTTCCAGAAGGGCAGCAAATATTCCAACAATTGCGCAATGTTCCCATGCTGCCTGGGTCGAGAACAAGATCCAATAACGTTTCTCGATCTTCAACTCCTTTTTCTTTTTCGTTCTTAGGCATAACTTACTGGAAAGTCGCGTAATCGGTAATGACTAAAATCTGCGGGTATACGATGTCTGGGAAAATAGCTCGTTTCGTCCTTGACGTATTCCTCCTCGAGGCAATCTCGATAGCTAATTAGGCAACAAAGAAACAAGAAAAAACGAGACTCTTGGATTGCACCATCGCAGCGGAGATGTTTTATTTTACTCACGCCTGGCGATGTCTCTCCTGTCTCCTGATGATTCGGGATTCCTGTAGAAGATGACGTGCGAATGAGGCTCGTCGTACGCTCCGTCAGTGACGTTGTTCGAAAAATCGTTGGGCTCGGACAAGTAAGCCTGGTCGTTAAAACGATCAGGCAGTGGCCTCAGACTCCAACCCTCCGATCCTACGTTACCGGACTGTATGGCCGAGTGGACAAATGTGATTGTGATATACGGTGATGGATGTTGAGGGGGACGCGAAATAATCGGTTAGGATTTCTGCGGGTTACTTGTTTTTTGGCGGGCTTTCCTCAACAATGTGTACGCATTGTTGTACACATTGTTGAGGAAAGCGCTTGTGTAAAATAGCCGTTTTCAACTCACGATAAAGTTGCGTCCGTCCACGCTTCTCTTGACAATCAAGGTGGTTCGCTTCTGTCGATCCTCGAGCATTTTTCCGACCACGCTCATCGCCTACAATCGAGCATATATATATATAAATATTTTTGTTTTCTTTTTATTACCTTAATATAAAGGCAAACGGATACCGGTTCCGCGGTTGATCGTCACTCACGTCTGCTACGTTGTGCAAATAAACTTGGGCCCTGGTAGTTTTAGCGAGGTAGACAGGGGTCTCATAGCTCGCGAGTATCCCCTCGGTTGGATGCAGCCAAAGATCGACGCCCTTGCCGAAAGCGTTTAGACGAACTCTCATAGTAGTGTCCGCGGAACGCCGGTGCAATGTTGGCCATTTGAGCGACACGACCTCGTACTCTGGTACAGCTGCGATCAAAGTTAAGAAGAATCGTTTGCCCTCGAGAAGAGCGGCTTCAGCAAAATACCTTCCGTGTTCGAGACCGAGAATACGCCCTGCAGTTCTTCTTCGTACATTTCCAAGTGGACTTTTACCCGAGCAGATATTGAACCGGCCGAGAACGCGAGTACAGCGAAGGTCCATACCAGTTCTGCACAATCTTGGCATTAATAGTCTTCGGTTGCTTATTTATCACAATTATTCACTCGAATAATCTTGCGATACTACTCACTTGCTATGATTTTTTTCATGTTGGACGCAAAGTTCGTTTACACGAGTCGAGGTGTACGATACGCGCTTTTTCAATTGCTGGGAGACAATGTTCCCGTGTTTGTTTTTTCAGTGCCCAAGACGTGTATCTCTTTGCCAGATCCTTAGGAACACCTGGCCAACCGTCGTTGCGACTGTGCGCCGCTTAATTGTCCAATTAGACATTGTATTCCCAACAATACCGCTTGACGAGCGCATGCCAGAGGAGAGCAATTATTCATTTTGCACAGTTGATATCGATTTTTCGATCGCTAATTAGGTACGTACGATCGGGCAGGAAAGGAGCACGAAGACTTACGGCGCGAAGAACAATTAGACGGATGTTCATCTTGACTTAAAATGTTTATTCTCTTAGACTAGTTGAACTTGTAAATTACATTGTATTGAACAAACAAAGAAAAGGTCGCCGCGATGGATGGCCTTCGGAGTTGCGATGTGTTCCATTTTGGTGCTAAACGCGCACGCATTGACTGTTGATGCAGTACTGCAAAAGGGGATGAAGAAGAGACGTGTATTTGGGAGCTTTGCTCGATTTGGTTTTATCGATGTGAGTTACTGACCCGCTTGAATATGTCATTTGGATCGCCGCAGGGTGTGCCTTCAAGAGCCCGTTCGTAACTTTGCTCGCAATCGCCATACCCGTTCAGACAATAGATACCCTCGCATATATTCTCATCGATAGTCTGTAAAAGAACGATTCTGCAAATTTTACGGGCCAAACAAAGTGCCGTAGAAACCTCGAGAAATTCAGACGTAATTTAAACCCAAACAAGTTGGCATTCGGCTTATCCAAGGAATAAAAGAGTAACGTACGTTGCAAGGACTTCCAAGCTTGTTACGCGCGCACTGCTCTTCGAGGCTCCTGACTTTTCCGGGTAATAATCTCGGCAACTTGTTGCCGTATGCTGGGGGTGGCTGGTACATACACTCGTAGTTTCGAGAGCTACAACAATCGTCGTGATCGCGAGAACGAAAAAAGTATATTTACAAAGGTGGCTCGAGGTGGCTCTGGGTTATTATTCAACGTGTGTTCGTAACGTACTCGATTTGCCTTTGAAATTCGTCGAGCGAGCAAGAGGAGAAAGTGCTCGAGTTGTTAGTTAAAATGTATGCAAATGACATGATGAAGCCATTATGATACTCGCAATCGTCCATGTCGTTCGGGTCGTGTTGCAGGCCGAATCTGCGAGCATCAATATATTTCCATATATTTGAGGAAAATGTAATTAGCAAAAATGACGAGTGAAAAATAATTGATCGACTCTCTCACGCGTGTCCGAATTCGTGAGCTGCAACGTGAACACCCAAAAACGAGTTGTCGTCTTGAGCAATGATAATGGCCTCTACGTGTTCGATGGCTCGGCTGTTCTTGCACGTAACACCTACCCACGACTTGCCTAAAAACAGACGATCGCTGGATGCGTTTGCTGCTGGAGCGCCGGCACAAGTACACTCGCCCACCGAGTGTGGCGCCACACCAATACTTACCCAAGACATGACCCTCTTCCAGTCCGAACGAACGTCTGCCGAAAGTTCGAGATCGTTAGCAATTTGTTATTTGAGTGACGTTAGGGTAGTCAAATTGACTAGAGACTCTTGTCATTCGAGCTGCTTTCTCTACTCGTACTTACTTAGTCAAGGTGAGTGTCAAGTCGTAGGCCTCCGGGGGAATCGTGTCCTTTATGAGGTAGTAAAATCTTTTAGCCGCTACCATCGCCGGCAAGGAGTCGAACGTGTTTGCGGCGACAATCCTATCCGAAATAAAAGGCAACCCTCTGTCTTCCTGCAATTCGTTTGTTCATTTTTCACAATGTCACGTCCGCTTCTCCTTTTCTTTTTTTCACGCCAAGATATTTTTTCTTGGTTCAAAAGATTCCTTTTTGCCTCTTTCTTAAAGAAAGCTACTTACGATAGCTATGAGAATTGCCGCAACGTGGAATCTGAAACTGGGATATTCGAGGGCGCGGTACTTTAGGTCGATACCGTTCACAAACGCCATCAAGTATTCCAGATAAGCGTAAATATCGTTCTCCTGAGACCTACAAAAAATTACGTTACGAGAGAGAGAGACAGAGAGAATATGCGGGAGCAAAGCGAATATGAGGGATTTGTTGGTTTCTGATAGCGAGCGCGATTCACTCACTTGAACAAACTGTAATCCACAGCTAGGAGAAGCTTCGGATAGAGAATATACGGAACTCCGGAATCCCGTCGGAGCGACACTTTGTCATTTTCTAAGAATGAGGAGAAACAGTGGCAGTTAAAAAAATCAATGTCGAGTATTGTATACAGCAGGTATATTGATTGTTATGAATAATATTAAATATATTTTAATGCGAATAGGCGTCTTGGTGAAGAAAGTAGCTAGTTGGAAAAGGATCGGAAACGGATGAAATGGACTTACCCGTGAGCGAAAGATCCTCAAACTCCCCTTGGATCCTGTATACCACGTGATACGAAGAAACAGATAAATCGTTCTCGGAATGGCCCGCCTCTCGACGGAGCTCGACGTATTCGTCGACGATTCTACTAGGTAACGATCTGACTCCTAGATTCATAGTTCCGATTTGTCCGTTCTGCGCGTGACAGAAAATGACACAGCTCGCTACAGGGAGGCAAAAACGCGATGGAAAAAAGGAGGCTGTTATTTTGCTAAAGGAAACCTTACGAGGGTCGTTCTTCCGTGTTGATCCGTCCCGATGACGAATGAAGCCGAGTACTCAGGATCCTCGAACAGTTTGCCGACGTTTCTCATCAACTGCTCGATGGAGGAAAAAAAACAAGACGGTTAATTTTGTACGTGTAATGCGAGATCAATCTGATGAGATTGAACTAACGCCAGGCTGCAGCTCGATATTGACGCCCGTGGGCCGGTAGGGATCGAAACTACTGTAATAAACGGGTGTCTCTTCCGTGATCAAGGTCGACCTCTTTGGATGAAGCCACAGATCGATATTACTGCCGAAAGTTCGAATTTTGATGTGCTTTCCAGGCGGTAGTGAATTTCCGGTATACGCTCTCTTGTGCAATCGATCTACGATCTGAATATCCACCAACTCGTGCTCTGTCAATGACAAGGTTTTAGTCTTTGGCGGTGGGAGGCTAAACAAGGGTGCAAGATGGTGCATTTGGGTAAACATTTTTTTCTTCACTCACGCGAATTCGCATCCAACTGCAAGAACTCTACGATCGGATCTCGGCTCTCGTTCGTCTGGCGATTACATATTATACATTTATTTACACAAGATTTTTTCACCAATAACCATTATATTTTCATTCTTCGATTAATCGCGTTTGTCAACATTAATAACGATTATTTCCCCTACCTTGTCATCGCAGAGGGAACGTTGCACGATGGCAATGCAAAGGAGGCCTACAATCAATAGCGACATAGTGCCGTAGGATGATGAAGAAAAAAAGTACGTTGGTTGATTTTGCTCGCAAGGAGGTTCGTGACTCGTCTGCCAAATTTCGCCCCAATCCCGATCTAATAAACGATTTTTGCGGCGTGTTCAGTCACCCGATATTGATGTACGGCACATGCGCGAATTCAGCCGTCTATAAATAACGACAACCATGTTTTTATTAAAACGATGAAAATCGGACATGAATTATTCCGGCTGATGCGTATTGCACAGGCAAATAACGATTTTTTTTGCACGTTTCGGTGGGCAATCTGGTCGAGTGGGTTTTGCGCCCCACGAGTTAAAAAGATATATCCGTACACTGAGAGAAATGAATGGTGTTCTCAAACCTATTTTAATTATCTTTTATATTTCCCTGCGGGGACAATAATATTTTATAGCCATAGTTGCTGCCGAAAGTATAGTACTGCTTATGGATATTTTAGCAGTTGCATGAATTATGCACTTGCGTTAACCGCAGCCATCAACATTACAAAAATATGTTTATTGTTCACTGCTATACGGTATTGTAGGTGCTCATAAAATCGCTATTCCTTGATAATATCGAAAATTTCCTTTCCCAAGATAATGCTTCCCAAGATAAGGCTTTAATGCTTTTATAGTGATTTGTACCATATTATAAGATGTGGCCTGCTATATGCGTATTTTGTGTGTTATTAAATTATGTTGGTTCAAGGCGTCAATGCGCATCTACTAAATGCATCGAATATTACATAAATCGAAAATAAAACAAAATACTCAACTTAGAGTTTTCCCTCGAAAACCGGTTACCTCCGATTTAGGTGAAATTTTGTAGTTATTTTTTTTAATAACATACGTCACTATTTCAATTGATTTGTGGTGCTTGCAATAGTTTTGTACCATATTATATAGTACGACCTGCTAAATAGTAGTGATGTATGACCTACAAAAACAGATGGTGCACTACAAGAAGAAATGTTGAACTGATATTCTTTTTTTGCAATGGAACATATATACTATATGTAACGGTTTGTTAGACCCGCGTAGTTTTTAAAATTGCCAAGTTGCCCCATAAGTAAACTTTATCATAATTTTCGTTCGAATAGTCACATTGAATAAGGTCTGCAAACAAATTATACTCCACAAACGTTAATGCTAACCATATAAATTGTACAAACTTGGAAAGAATAGTAGAAGTTTGACTGAACAAAACCTAACGTACAATATGTAACATTAGTATTCGTGCGCCGATTTTATGAGAGCTCTGAATTAAGGGATCAGCACGGTATAACATTTTTCAAAATATCGATTTTTTTTGCATCACCCGATAGCGTAGACCGTTATAAACATGCTGTTAAATTTTTGGGGCGAAATTCGAATTATTCTGGTTGCTACAGCCTTTCTCGGGAAAAGGGATTCGACCAGCTGCGTGAGACCTGGCACGGACGGACCCATGTAGAGGTTGCCATGAGTTGCCCAATGGTACGATCAGGCCAATATTGGGACCATCGTATAAGCCAACAAAAGAGAAATAATATTGGCCCATTACTGTTCCGCTCTTAACTGAAAACTGGCACAATATCGGCCCATCCCTAAAGCCTGTCCTGGCCCATCTTTAAAAACTAATAAACGGCCGTGATAGTTAAACTAAATTTGCCAATTTAAAAACTGGGGATACTAAAATACTGACAATTCCATTGGCCCAATATTGTTCTGTTATAAATTGAAAACCGGCACAATTACCGATCGGCCCATCGTTTAAAACCAATAAATAGCCGTGATGGTTGAACTATATTTGCCAATTTAAAAACTGGTAATGCTAAAATACAAGCAATTACATTGGCCCATTATTGTTCCGTTATAAATTGAGAACTGGCACGATATCAGCCCATTACTAGAACCTATCCGGGCCCATCTGTTAAAACTACTAAACAGCCGTGATAGTTCATCGAAATTTGCCAATTTTAAAACTGGCCATGCTAAAATACTGGAAATTATATTTAATTAATCTAAGCCCTTTATTGGCTAAGTGGGTCAGACCATATCTGCTTTTATTTTATTTAAGCCTTGGGTTATTCATTATCTGTATATTGTGCCAGAATAGGCAAATAACTGGCACGTCATATATTAATCGTCTATATTTTGTAGTTCAGTTTTTGTAATCAAGTCTTGGCCTATTATTGGCATTTGTAAATAACCAACATAAGTAAGTAAAATATGCCAATTTTGAAACCTGTCATATACGCAAATCACAATGTATTTCAAGGTTATTCCATGAAATATGTATCCATAAGTACCAATCTCGGGCCAATCTTGGCCCGATATAGGTTGAATATTTATCACGCACCCAAACAAACCCAAACAAACTCACGGCCCAATATTCTAGATAGACTAACTTCTAGATAGCCCAACTGTGAAGGCCCATCATAGAGCTAGCGGTCAATTTCTACATAGGCCCTTTACGAGGGCCCACATAGGGCCAAGTGCAATCACCAACATTGGCGCTACAATGAATTAAATCATTGGCCCAATAATTGTTGGCTCTATTGGCCGATATCGGGCCGTTCTTATCATTTCTACAAAGGCACCTCATTGGTAAATACTCACGGCCCAATATTCTAGAAAGGCTAACTGTGAAGGCCCGTCCCAGGCCCAACGGTCAATCTCTACATGGGGACGTGTTTTCTCGAGATGTCGTTTTTCAAAACGACGTACACTCTCAAAGGAAGATTTTTCAAGCTATCTATCTCGAATTTTGACACTCCATTTTTCACAGCAGTCTTTACCTTGTTATAGAGGCTTCTTTTTAAATCTTCTAATTTTTTTTACGAAAAACTGACGAAAAAATCGGCTAAAATAGATACGTTTTTTTTCAAATCGCCGCCATTTTGTCAATTCCGATTTTAAATCACCTCTGCAGCAAGATAACGACTTTCATGCTGAATAATAATCTATTTACAAATTTCGATTCAGATAATATTTACGGCCACAACCGTGTACACCGTGAGGGCTTGTTTTTTTCGAAGACATTTTTAACCGTTGAAAAAATGAAAATAAACTATCAAAAAATTATTTTCTGTTCTTCATGAGTGCTTTGATTTGACATAGAAAAGTCAGACTGTTTGGCGTTTTTTAATGATCGCAAAAAAACGCGAAAATCAGTTATTCTTCGACTCGTTACACTGTGATGAGCCCTGAAGCATATCTATATATTTTTAAGCCTTTTGCGATAGTGAATAATCATATCGGGGATAACAAATAGTCAAACACGCGATCCAAAACGCATGTTTAGATATATGTTTTCGCTTTTAGTCGTGTTAACCATATTATGATCGCGGTGTCAATAAACTATAACGAATTTTACTATCCCCTCTTCTACTATGGGCGTTAGTTGTAAATAGCTTTTATCTTGATATTTTTGATCGTTCTTCAATCGAGGAGCGATTTTGAATATTGCTTGCCTAATTCCGCTTGACACGGAAGCATCCCAGATAGACGGATGTACCTCATATTGGCATCATATGTACATCATCACTGCGACATAGTAAGTCTCACAGCTGTGTATCCCTTATGAGTGCTCCCGTTGAAGTCATATTTGCATCACATGATGATTCACAACAATACATCCAAATGAAGCAAAGTTGTTCTCACGCGAATATGCATGCAGTGAATTCATCAGACTATCAAAATCGGCTCACGAATATCTAACAATAAGTGAGTGCATTTGGGGCACATATGGGTGTCACGGCGTGAAGAAATTGTAGTGCTTATACGGAGCTCATATTAGCGGGATGGCGTGACGTAACTATGCTGTGCTCATATGGAGCGCATATGAGTGTCGTAGCGTGAAAAATTAAAAAATCCAAAAATGTTGACTAAAAATATCTGGTAGGATTTTTATATCTATATACTTTATTTATATTCCTGCCTATATGATAAATGGATTAAAACGTATCCCCCCTAGTTAAAGTTTTTACCTACCTACGGTTTAAACCTACGTCTTCTAATTCGATAGCTGAGCGCGCTAGCTACCTAGCCATTCTAACAGTTGTGCAAACTTTCTTTGTGTCTTTGCCTATTTGTATCATTCTGGATTTATATGCATATTGCCGTCATATTGCTTGCATGGCATGTCTACCATAAGTGCTAACCCAGTGAATTCATCAACACAAGTCATTGGATGACTTCCATATGACGTAAAATTTGCAGATATTAATTGTCGACACTTGAGCACAGCGATATGAATTCAACCTGCTCCAAACGTACGATGCCTTTCTAAACGACATATTGAGATCAAAATGCTTCGTACATTGACGATACTGAATGAGTTCACGGCTTTGCATCATGACATGTAGTCAATACGCTGTAAAATTGGCTTCATCAATTGTATGCACGGCGTGATGATCATGACTGTCTATCTGGGGTGGGTCCGCGCGAGGACAGCAATCATCGCTTATTTATCGCATATTCGCGCGGGAAAAGAGGAAGGCTGAAAGCACGACGAACAATAAGACGAATGCTCTCATCTCGACTTGAATTCTTTATTCCCTTAGACTATTTAACCTTCGCTTGCGAAGGACATTGTGGACAAGAAAGAAAAAAAGTCGCCGCAACGATGTCTTTTGTAGGCGTGCGAGGTAGTTCCATTTTGGTGCTGCTAAACGCGCACGCATCGATTTTGAACGCAGTACTGCAAAATAAAATGTAGGCGATTCGTGAATTTGGTATTTTCTCGGTTTGGTGTGCCCGCATGAGATACTACTGACCCGCTCGAATATGTCGTTTGGATCGCCGCACGGAGTGCCCGACAGAGCGGCCGTGCCACTTTCGTAACATTCGTTACCCGCGTCCGCGCATCTGACGTTGACGCAAATGTCCGCGTCGGTGGTCTGCAAGAAAAGGATATTGGAACAAATGGAGATGGGAAGAAATTGGCTATCGGCTTGTAGAGGCAAACCGGAAAAACGAACGTACGTTGCATGGAGCTCCGAGACCAAAACTCTCGCACTGCTCTTCGAGGCTTCTGACTCTTCCGGGCAACAATTTCGGTAATTTCTTGCCGCTTATTACGGGTGGCTGGTACATACACTCGTAGTTCCGGTTGCTGGGATCATCATTATCACGATCGTCGCGAGAACGAAAAAGAAGATAGGAACGTTTACAAAGAGATGGCTCGCGAGATTACGAAAAGTTGGCTTGGCAGGGCTCGCTAGTGTGTTTACGTACTCGATTTGCTTTTGAAATTGATCGAGCGAGCAGGACGAGAAAGTGCTAGAGTTTCTCGTGTAATGGGGTGCGAATGACATGATGAAGCCGTTGCTGTACTGGCAATCGTCCACGTTCGTCGGGTCGTGTTGCAGCCCGAATCTGCGAACATCGTCATCTTGTTGTGTCATTTTTTCGACAAGTAGGTACTGCGATCAATGAATGATCGATTAGTGGATTGTCTCTTACGTGTGTCCCAATTCGTGACTCGCAACATGAACACCCACGAAGGAATTGTCGTCCTTACAAATCGCGATTGGTTCCACAACTTCGTACTCTTGGCTATTTCTGCACGTGACACCCACCCACGCCTTGCCTGCAACGATTCTTCGATTCATTTGATTTTCCGCTCGCTGACCGACCCTTACGTGCTGCTACTTACCCATAACCTCACTCTCCTCCAATCCGAACGAGTATCTAGTCCAAGTTGAATCACCATTTGATTATTTGGGCTGTTGCAAATGGGGGACGATTGGTCTATCGGGGTAAATAGACTTTTGAATGCCACCCCCCCCCCCCCGTTATTTCTCGTTGGACTTACTTGGTTAACGTGATTGTCAAGTCATACGTCGACAAGGGAATCGCGTTTCGAATGCGGTAGAAAAATCCTTTGGCCGCTATCATCGAGTTGAAGGATTCGAACGCGTCCTCGCTGACCATCTCGTTCGAGATGAAAGGCAGCCCTCCGTCTTCCTGCAATTAGTTTGTTTATTCATCATAAACTTGTCTTCTTTTTTCGACGATATCTTTTTTCTTGGTTCAAATACGCCCTCTTAATTCTCAAGGTATTCCTTCCGCGGAGGGTCGTATTTTGTTGGGGCGTATAGGCAGGGCCCGGTCTGAATCATCGGTAAATTACGGTGGCGCTTAATAAAAATAAGGGTACAATCAATTCTTCAAACTCAACGATAAACTTGAATGACAAGTTTTGCATAGATTTAGTACATCTAGACATTTTTACATTTTCCCAGAAAGTCGCGGTTACTTCTTCCGCTAATCACATTTTTCAAGGTTTTATCAATCGGATTTGCTTTAAACACTCGGTCACCCCCTGTTTTTATTGTTGTTACGGAATCTACATAAATCTTTACATGCGTGGAGCAGTTTATATCAAACATCTAGGATTGTTTGGTATTAAAATTTTGCGATATAAATGTGGTCAGCATGTCATCTCCATAATGTGCCGTATGAATTGGACGATTTTTTGTCCAAAAGTTCGCGTAACCTGGTTAGAAAGTTTTCGAGTATACTGGAATATACTTTTGCTCCATTGTGAGCGAAAAGCACTATATTGTTAAACATTTGATTTTGTGAAAGGAATACCTTGAAGAACGTTACTTACGGTAGCAATGAGAATTGCCGCAATGTGGAATCTGAAACTGGGAAATTCGAGGGCGCGGTAGTTGAGGTCGATGCCGTTTGCAAACGCCATCAGATATTCCAGATAAGCGTAAATATCGTTCTCCTGAGACCTGCAAAAAATTACGAAAAAGAGTGTGTGTGTGTGAGAGAGAGAGAGAGAGAGAGAGAGAGAGAGAGAGACCGAGAGAGAGAGAGAGAATAAGAGGGATTTATTAGTCGTTTCCCGAAGCCAAACAGAATCGTGCACCCACTTGAATAAACTATAATCGACGGCTATGAGAAGTTTTGGATACACGATGTACGGAATAGCGTTGGACGGTAGACCTCGTCGGAGCGACGTTTTGTCGTTTTCTACGAACAAGGAGAGAAAGATTTTTCATTCTTTCGAAAAATGGTCCGTCCAAAGGCGAATAAATTCGTGGGGAAAGGTGTAAACCGTGTCTACCCGTCAGCAGATAATTTCCGTAATCTCCTCGGATCCTATATACCACGTGATACGAAGTAGCGGATACGTTGTCCTCGGAATAGCGGGCATCGCGACGCAGCTCCACGTACTCGTCGACGACTCTACCGGGCAACGATCTGACTCCTACATTCAAAGCTCCGATCCGGCCGTTCTGCACGCGAGCAAAAAACGATCTCTCTACAGTGAACGATAAACGAGGGAAGGAAACCTAGATAATCTCAATGATGCGAGACGAATCCTTACGAAGGTTGTTCTTCCTTGTTGGTCCTTGCCTATGACGATCGAAGCCAAGTACTTGGGATCCTCAAATATTTCCCCGAGCTTTCTCATCAACTGTTTTAACGGATTATGATTATCTTTGATGATTCAGCCAATAGATTGCCTATTTTCAATGGTTTTTTATTCAAAATAGAAATGGACTAACGCCAGGCTGCAGTTGGACGTTGACTTGTCCGGGTTTGTAGGGATCGAACATGCTGTAATAAACGGGTGTACTTTCCGTGAACAAAATCGAATCCCTGGGATAAAGCCACAGATCGACATCACTGCCGAAAACACGGATTTTTATGTGCCTTCCAGCCGGTTGTGAATTTCCCGTACACGCTCTCTTGTGCAATCGATCGACTATGCGAATGTCCACCAACTCGTGTTCTGCCGAAGAGAACGTTTCATTCTGTACCGATCGAAGCTAATCAGGGGCGCACGGCCAAATCTAAGAGTACACGAACAAAAGATAGCGCATTCTTTCTCATCAACTCACGCGAATGGGGATCCAGCTGCAAGAATTCGACAATCGGATCTCGGTTTTCCTTCGTCTGGCGACGAAACACATTTTTCATTAATTCACATAACGCTTTTATTGCGAAAAAGCATTTGATTGTTTTGTTTACCTTGTCATCGCAGAGACATCGATGTTGCACGATGGCCAGGCACAAAACGGCTACAAACGATAGCGACATGCTGCGTGGATAATTGAATTGTGTTTTTTCCCCTTTTCCGTCGTTTTTATCCTCAACGAGGTTCACGGACAGTCCGCCATGTCTCTCATAACGCCGAGCTGATAAACTATTTTACCAACGTGTTAAATGACTTATTATTAATGAACGACACCTGCCGCGAATATCAGTTGTCGCATCATTGAGAAGATTAAACACGACATTAATTATTTCAGCTGATGCTGCTGGCATAGAAAAATTAGGAGCTTCGGCCACACGGTTCAATGGGTAATCGCATCGTGTCTCGTCGCGAAGGAACGGCGCGTCGTACGATCGGCGCGGCAGTGCGGCGGTGTGGTAGTTTGCTTGACTCGCTAAAACGTGCAAATATTTTTCAACAACCAACGGGCAAAAGGCTTTTTTTTTTACGAATTAAAGTCAAAACTCGTTGATCTGTGACCGCGACGAGAATGGGACAATTTCAGGCTACGAGGAACGATAATTCCGCCAAAAAAGCTCATTTATTGTTGACATAAAAATAATAAACATTGTATTGTTTGTGGCGCCTGTTCGTTGTTCCGTGTCGCAAGATAACGGAAGAATGCGGGCTCGCAATGTAGTTGCGGTCGGTTCGAGTTTACGACGAATGCCGTGTCCCCGGGTCATTGCGAAACTGTCAGACACGGACGCACTCGTGCTGAACGCAGTACTGCAAAAATAATGGTGAAAGGTTGGAAATGAAATAAAGTGAAAATAGGGGAAGAGAGAAAATAGATATCCAGAGGGCGCGACACCCTCGGGACGATGAGGTCGCTTTTACACTGACCCGTTGCAGTATCTCGTTGTCGTCGCTGCACAGGGTGCCGACGAGGGCTGGCTTCCCAGTCTCGGTGCACTGACGCTCCTTCTCATCGTAGCACGCCATATTCGTGCAGATATCCAAATCAGGTGTCTGCAAGAGGAGACACGATTGTTCTTTGTCTTTGGAATAAAAGCGCGTTTTTGCGGAATAAACTCACGATACAAGGCGGGCCGAAATTCAATGCGGCGCACTGCTGGGCCAGACTGACGATCTTTCCGGGCATCAAGTTCGGTAACTTTGCGCCCTCCCTTATCCGCGGCCTCTCGAACAAACAGTCCAACTTGTGATTTCTGCGAGAAATATCAATGAATTATATGTCCGCTCTCCGACGGCGATGGCCAAGGTAAAAGAAAACAAAACTGACTGGAGGTTTTCCTGAAACTGCTTCAGCGAGCAGTTGGAGAAGGAGGAAGACTTCTTGGTGAATATTGGTGCGAACGACATGAGAAAACCATCCGTGTAGTTACAGCTGACCGGTTCTACCGTATCGTGGTCCAGCCCCATTCTGTCGGACAAAACCAACTGTCTTTCTCACGCCTTTTTTTGTTCTTTTTTCACAAGATGAATTATTGAAAAAAGTACTAACATGTGTCCGAGCTCGTGAGCCGCGTAATGAATGCTCTCGAAGGCGTCGTTGTCTCGAGCGACAGCTAGGGCAGTCATCAACTTTGACCTCGTGTTGTCCACGCACACAGTGTGATCCCAGCTCTGACCTACATGGGAAATCCAAGCGAAAATTCAAACAAACCCCGGGAGCCCGGAGAGATTATTAAACGAGTGCTCTCATTTACCCAGAATTTTCTTGTTTTGGCCTGTTCCGAACTGTAATCTGGACAAATCGTAATTTTGATTATCCGCTTGTCCGTTCACTAGCGAGCTGCTTTTCTTTCTTCTTCATTTTTTCTACCACTTACCTGGTGAGAGTGAGGGCCATGTCATAGCTCTCCAGGGCTATCGAGTCTTTTATATCGTAGAAGAAGTTTTTCGCTGCTGGCATGGCCTTGTACGTGTCAAATGCCTCCGCGCTGATCATGTTCTTTGCAATGAAAGGCGTTGCTCCGGGATCCTAATTTGTGGTTTTGGGTGTTAAACAAACAACAAAATGTATTCACTTTGATCGTTTGCGGCTTTTATTTTCCAACTTACCGTTGCGACTATTATTCCTGCGATGTGGAGTCTCACTCTGGGATGCTCGAGACTGCGATATTTTAGATCTATTCCGTTCATCATTGTCAAAAGGTGCTTGAGCAAGCCATAAACGTTGCGTCCACTATTCCTGTAAATTTATTGGCGATTTTAATGGGGCACGAACGCTTCTCGCGATATTTCTCTCCATTGACAGCTGATCGCGAACTTACTCGTACATACTGTATTCCGCTACAACGAGGACCTTTGGATAGATGGCAAATGGAATCCCGTCGATCGGACCGGTCGTTTCGTTCCGGGCCAGCGTTTCTCCGTGAGCTGTCCGAGAGAACATACCTGCCAAGTTGGCTTCTGCTTCCGGCTCCCTCGAAACGCTGACCGTCGGAGCCAACGATCCCATGCCCAATTCCTGCGATCTCATTTTGCCGTTCTGTGGACACGAGATTGTTCCGAGTTTCGACAAAATTGGTTCCGACCCCGGCCCTCATTTTCGTTAAGGCGGAATATACATTTAGACGGTCAGAAAATTAAGCTATTTCGAGGGATTATTTAAACTAAAATTATCCTACATTAATCAAACTGTAGGCATACTTTGATAGTATATTTAAGCATACAAAACTATTTTTTTAAATTCATTTATCATCTAAATGGCGAAGCTGTGGCAGACCGCTGTGGTGCAGGGTTGCGATTTTTTTAATGAAAAAGTAATGCATTATTCATTATTTTTTAAGTGGCTAATGAACAAAGATTTCATTCCGCATTACATTGAATTATATTTTGTAATGTGAAACATTTTCATTACAAAATGCAATGTAATGTGTACTGAAAAAAAATTTCATTACACATTGCCATGGGTGATTGAATTTTTTTACATTACAAAGTGTATTTTAATGAGTAATGGAAATGTTTACATTAGAAAACTTAATGTAATGAATACTGGAATTTTTTCACATTACTAATGCAATGTAAAAAATCTCCATTACTCATTACAAGGTAATATGGATTATTATTCGTTTCCCATCGGGTCAGATCGACCCAGTACAAAAACCGCTGCCCCTAATGAGAAACGAATAATAATCATCATTACATTGTAATGAGTAATGGAGATTTTTTCCATTGCATTGCATTATTAATGTGGAAAAATTCCATTTTAATGAGTAATTATATTTTTTTACATTACAAAATTCAATGTAATGAGTAATGGCAATTTTTTACATTGCTGAATGTAATGTAATGGGTAATGAAATTTTTTTTCATTGTAAAATGGAGAGTACTGAGTACTGAAAACGCTAATGCATTACAAAAAGTAATGCATTATTTGCAACCCTGCTATGGTATTACCGTAAGGTTGCCGCGGGAGCTGCGAATCCGCAATGCGATTTGCAATAAAATTATTACACTTGGAATATGTATAGTTTCTATTTGACAGTAATCAATAGGAAGAAAATGTTAATTTAAGAGAATGGGACGCATTTACAAATAGTCAAAATTTCACGTAATATTTCGGTAATATTTAGATTAAAAAAATGTAGTTTTTTTTTGCTCATTTTTGATCACATATAATATAGTCAGGTGAGGCGCCATATCTGATCGGATATCGTCTCATATCCTCATATATCGTTTCATGTATTCAGATGTTTTCATGTGTGAACAACTGAACTGCATATACGATAAGGTATGAGTGTATAAGACTTCGTATATTTTCCAGGTTTGGTATCGTATCCGATGGGATAAAATTTTATATGAACGTGCCTGCTCATATATCACATCATATATGTTCGGATATGTTTTCACGCTGCCAACTAGCCTTGGTACCTGACCAGATGAAAACATATATGAGATCTATATAGCAGAGTCTGGTACCGTATTTGATCGGATATAATCTTATACGAACAGATACGTTCACATATCACATCATGTATGTTCGGATACGAATTTACGGTACCAACTCGCCTTGGTACTTAGATCTGGCTAATAATATATAAACTGGATATAAACAGATATGAGTTCATATATGGTCAGGCCAGATACTGTATTTGATCAGATATGATCTTTTATATTCATATGTGATGTGGAATATGATCAGACCTAATCATATATGATACTGTAGAATGTCAGACATAAATACATCCGATACATATATGACAATATCTGAAACTTACATGAACATATCCACTCAGACATGAACTTTTTTCCCGGGTTACTTTTTGCCCATGTATGCCTGCCGCTCTACGCTCTCGGTTCTACCTGCGGCACGCGCCCGAATCCGAGCAGTGAGGTACAGTCTTGACGGGTTGTAGCATTTCAAGTGTTTCGAATTTCGCTTTGAAACTTTGGGGAAATATTCTACATATATAGTTGTATGGTTAAAAAAAGTCGATTTTTCGAGCGTTGTAAATGTATATCCCGCCTTAAGTGCATGAAAAACTGTCGTACCGCATTTGCTTCGACGCGATCGTGTCTTCCGAGGGTGATGAATGCCAAGTGAAGAGGATTTCTCAACCATCGGGCGGTCGCCTCCATCAACTGTTACCAAGCGACCAAATGAAAATTAGTGCGTTTTAAGACGAGAGGATCCGTTGAAGCTATCCACAGTGCTTTTATTTTGCAAATTGGTGTCACAGGGCACACAGGGATACAAATTCTTACGCCGTGGAGTTGGGTGAAGCTGACACCTGCCGGACTCCCGGGATCGGATTTCGCCGTGTAGACCGGAGTATCTTCGCTCGCCAAAACCGAATCGATCGGATTCAGCCAGAGATTCGTATCTTCGCCAAGGGGCCGCGTCCTGATGTGCATTTCAGGTGGCATCCTTTTCTCGTTGCTTATTCGCGTGCGCGATCCTTTTATCTGAAGCAACGTTTTTTTGTTCTCTCTCTCTCTCTTTCTTTCTCTCTTGTCAATAAAAACAAAGTCAATGAAATAATAAGTAATAGCTGATATTGGTGTCTTACCACGCCATGGCAGTGGAAAGTCTGTTGCGCAATGACCAGCCAGAGAAATCCAATAGTTTGCAGGTACATGGCCCGAAAATTCAATCGGCCCGAGCAAGCTTGTAAGTTTGATGGCAAGTGTGCCGGGACTGGCGGCAACGCGGTACTAATAAAGGCAACTCGGACGCGAAGGTGACTAGTTTTTTAAGATCTATTGCCGAAGTCTGTCAATGATACCGATTCCACTACCCATCAACTTTTCGGCAATTACGCAACGAGGCACATTCTATCCCGTTTTCTACCGCTCAGAAACGTACCTAACTTATTTTACTTTCGGTTTCGCTTATCATTCGGTTCGTGTCAGGCTTCCAATGACGCCCTATCGATTGAAGCTTCCAATAACACGCGTACATGGTGTGTGATAGCGGCGTTTCTTGTAATCCAATGTTTTATCAATTGGTACTCAAATTTTCGTGAAATATGAAATTGCTTTAAGGAGGGCGTTCGTAGCAACTTTCTTGAAAGGATTTATCGCTTTTAGTTTGAATCGCAAATGGATTCGTGTCAATGGAAGAATTCTTTTTATACGTACCTTTTTTTATCCCAATTTATATCTATAAAAATTACCAATATTCGTAAATTATACTTAGCAATATTGGGCTTTTGATGAATCATCATTTTCTTTATTATTCATTTCTATATTATTTTCATTTACTCGACGATGTTTTGAAGTTTTTTTTTTTAATTATTCATTTTGGTCTCAAAATCCCTTATCTTCCCGGATGGTTTCGCGTGAAGAACGAGACGTTTGGCGATTAATTATGTACGTGGGCCTTGCAACAGATCCGGAATACTTGATACTCCAACATGTTGATGAAACGAGTCAACAGACGTAGCCGGATGAAAAGGTGAGGAATATTTTCCCCGCTTTCGATTGTACGCACCATTGCTATAAATCATCGTTGCGTCACAACTATGTGCGTCACAAACTCCTTGTGCGTCAAAACTATTATTTGATCAATTGTACATTGAGAAATACAGATGTTCGGTCGATCAAATAGTCGCCAATCGCCGGGGAAAAAAATGTTGCTTTCCGAGCCTGCAGATGTACGGTAAACTGAGAAGGAAATCAAGAGATCGCTAAACCCTTGAAAAACGTTACAAACTTGAAATTAATCAAGGGGGGGGGATGAAAAAAGCCGAATTAAATGTACATAGAAAAGGAAAAAAGCGTCAGTAAAAAAACATTGACGGTACATCAATCGTATGTTTACACGTGACTAATTTACTTATTTTTTAGTGTACTCGCTCGCGCGCTCTTGTGTGTGTGTGTGTGTGTCAAGTCGTTCCCAATATTTATCGATACGCTTGACACCAATGCACGTGCATCAAAAGTTCCGTGACAGCTCCGTCAGACTCTCCACGTGTACAGTCGTGGCATGATTTTTTTACGCAATTTCTCCAATGATTGGAATTTTTTATTTTTCTTCTCAATAACATTAAGAGCATGGTCGGCTGTACGAATGTTGTCAGTTTAAAAAATCAACGCTCTACACCATTGTACAACACGTATTTTTCATTTACATATATGTATACGCGTGTGAGTCACCGGAAATTCCGGTTGACGTGTCAACTAAAAAATACTGGACTACCAAAATGTAGATCCTGACAAATGTTATCTTCGACTTTTGCCTCTTCATGGTCAATACGTGTAGGGGTTTCCGACTTTCTAATTCCTTACTCGACACACACACACACACGTGCCGAGTACATATAAACGATCAAAACAATAGCCACTGCCTACGTTTGCGAAAACAGCGACAATAACACAGACAAAACACAGCCTCTTATACATTCTTCACTCTAGATATTTTCACAGTTGAGGGGGGATTGTCTTTTTTTTCGCAAAATTTACCGCTTTTTGGGAATTTTTTTGTGAAGAAAGTATACAATGGAAAACTTGTGAAACTTGGCATATAGCTTTATTGATCTGTTTACTACATACAAAAAAATGTTTAAACAATTTCATCAAAAAATCCGCCTCCCACCCCCCTCGACGCGCGATGGTCCTTTTTTGATGGTGTGCACGATTTCTCAAAAACTATTCAACCGATTGCCTTCAAATTTGGACAGAATGCTCAGCTGACATCCTTTTATCGTTTGATGAAGCAAAAAAGCAATACGTTTAATAGTTTTTTATTTATAACAAAAAATCGATCAATTTTTTTTGAAAAATCGATACTTCAAGTTCAAAACGTCACCAAATCGTCAATTTTTTTTCCCTTCATCGAACGATAGCTATATGTGTCTAAAGTAAAATGCTTTTTGGATTTTTGTTGCAGGATGAACGTGAAGGCTGTAATCGTGCACACCATCAAAAAAGGACCATCGCGCGTCGAGGGGGGTGGGAGGCGGATTTTTTGATGAAATTGTTTAAAAAATTTTTTGTATGTAGTAAACAGATCAATAAAACTATATGCCAAGTTTCACAAGTTTTCCGTTGTATACTTTCTTCACAAAAAAATTCCCAAAAAGCGGTAAATTTGGCGAAAAAAAAAGACAATCCCCCCTTAAAGTATTCTTATTATTACTCGAATTAATAAGAATGCGATTGAACGTATGTGGCTATGTCTGATAGATTTTGGCGATCTTAGTCGCAAAATGGATATGTGTGTACGTACATGTGTGTGTGTGTGTGTGTGTGTGTGTGTGTGTGTGTACATATATATATATATATATATATATATATATATATATATATATATATATATATATATATATATATATATATATCTTTTTTCTTGCTGGGAGGAGCCAGCTTGAAGCCCCTAGAAATTGAATTGGCCTCCTCACAGTGATCCGTAGGGGTGCAGCATTAGATCGGAATAAAATTCGGTCCCTTCCGCGCGCAAAAGTGTGTGTGTATATATATATATATATATATATATATATATGTGTGTGTGTGTATATTTAAATAGGAGCGATACAGGTCGTTCCGTGTTGAAATTGACGATTCGCTCGCGTTACCGCGTAAAATTAAGACGGTGAGGATTTTTTGGGCCGATCGTTGTGAGACAAATGTTTCCATAGTCCGGTTATGAGTGGCACGTCGGAAAAGTTATCGGCCTTTGGCTACGCGGGCTACGAGCACATGAGATCCACCGAGTGAGATTCACCCCATGCGTTTTGGAGCTTGAAGCCCGCCGGGCTTGGCCGCGGTACGACGTGATGACTCGGGATCGACGAGCTCGCTGTTTGTCGCATCGTCGTCATCGGTATACCGCCGTTCACCGTCATTGACGATGACTTTTTCGTCATTGACTTTTTCCCCGTCAGCGAATTGCCGTTCTCCTCCTCGAAGCATACCTGCCAAACAGAGCATTTTTTTTAGCTTACCCGATCGTGGTTTTTGGCTTTGTGAGTTTCATTGAAATGATGTTTTATTGACAACATTTATTGAAATGATTCGAGATTTTAATATGCATTTGATTCGAAGTAAAATCAAATCTCAACATATATTGGTTTTTGTTTCGTTGAAATGTTCGCTTCAATTTTTTCATTTTGTTTATTTCAAGGATTTCTTCAAGATGAAGTTAAATTTTGAAGGATACCAGTCTTTAAAAACTTTACTCTAATTTACTTCATATGAAATTTCAGACGACGAGAATCGGATAGTTTTTCACGAATCAAAATTTTTTACGTGGCGTTTCTTTTGATTCCTTTCCTTGTTCTATTTTGGTAAAGTCGAAAAAACTAAAAGCTGTAGCTCTGTTAAAATTTTGCGAACGATATGGCAAGCTCACCCAAGAGTTGGCAACCTTTTCACTCTCGTTGTTGGACAAATCGATCAGCAAATTTTTCGGATGCTCGTTACTTCCTTGTCGTATTTTCATTTTTCCCATGTCCCGAAGCTTCGAAGATCTTCCGTTTTTCTCGTCGTTCTCTGCCCAAGAGGTGACAAAGCATGATTAAGGGACGATACATTTATTTTCCTCCACCCAGCTGATCAAAGAATATGGTCGCGGAAGGGGAACCGTTTTAGCGAATTTGCGCAAATATTTGATCGACCCGCTTGGCGAGGTGGATTCATTCAAATTATGGACATTCGAGATAATCCAGGTCGTTGTTTCGAGCCTCAGCGCTCTCGGGGCACTACACGTCCCAAAAAAAAACATTCCTTATACTTTATTTGCCAATTTGCAAAGCAATACGAGACAAAAAATGGTCTTTATACATCGTCTTCGTTCATGTTCCGATGCTAATTAATCTTTGTGGCATTTATCATTGTTACTTTCGACAAGAACGGAATAAACTTTCGTTTGCAATATGATTTATCAATATACGTAACAAGGCTGGTTCCTAGATCAATCATTATGCAAGTATGCAACTGTAATAATAAACTCCTATATTTGTGTACAATAATGACGATATTATTTTTTTGTATCAATATAATAATTGATTATTATAATAATTTACATTGGGGAAGAAGGGCAACCGAAGAGAAGGCCAGAATATTCAACAAATTGGAGCGCGGAAATTAAAAAAAGCAACGAAGGAAATAAGAGAATAAAATATTGGAATGATTTAAACATAGGGGGAGACATATTATAACCCAAACTTGCCGATATTAAGATGTGCTTGGAAAAAATAAGTAAAACACTTGATGCAACATGTACGTGCCCCAGAGCCAAGGAAATAATTTAAAAAGAAACAGTAGAAAATGTGGCAAATTGACACGGGTAGGCACATTTTTTATATTATTTGAACAAAAATCATATGTATATGTATGTAGAAGAGAGATGATATGCCGATAGGGGGCCAATTCCCCACGTATATACATATATATATTTATACGTATATACCTATCCGGTCCTGGTTGAACGGGGGACTCTTGTCCTGAGCATGATAAATCCTCGGATCAGCCTGTGACATTTGCCAGGCTTCGTAAGCAGTGTTGAAAGCCCTCGCCACTGTCAGAGTTACCGTATGCGCCATTTTTCTCTTTGGGCAGAGGAAAGCGTGACACTCCATAGTCTCGTTCATATTGGTCGCTATGAATGCGAACACGTGATCGTGAGCAGCGTCCGCGGAGCAGTAAGAGATCCTAGAAAATAAAACATTGAGTGCAATTTTGGGGCAAAGGAGAATGAGAGGGAAAAAAAGAAGAATGTATCAACGAGCTCCGGAAAAATACCTGTATATGGACACTTGCAGCTGGTTCTCCTCGGTCGCAAGATCGGTCATCCTTATGCCCCGTAGGCTCACCGCGAGCGAGACCCTCTGCAGCTTCTTCCCGCTTGCTTTTGCCTGTGATCATTTGAAAAAAAAGATTCAAATTTCTGTGAGTATTGATCTGCTTACAGTGTATAATTTATCGTGACTCACTACCCGGTATATATGCACTTGCATGTACACGGCATTCTTTCCTAGAGAGATGAAATGTCTCTCCGAGATTATTTACACACCGCTAGCGTAGGTATCGAGTCTCTTTCTCTCACTTTTCTCTCTCTCTCTCTCTTTCTGCCTCCCTTTGCCTCTCTCTGTCTCCAGGCAGTTTCCAGGTTCCCCAATTTACGACGTAATTATTCTGGCGTCCTCGGGGACGGCGCTTAAAACCTATTGTGTAATATCAACGAGCAGAACGACGAGTGTATATACTGGGTGTCCCATTTTACATAGGCTTGCCCGATCCACCGCCGTGAGAGAGAGAGAGGGGAAGAGAGAGAGGGGGAGAGAGAGAGAGAGACAGAGAGACGCGGAAGTTGGTGGATGTCAAGAGCTATATACCTAAATTTCCGGCAACAACAACGACGAAAATTCGAGAGAGGGTAAGAGAGGGAGAGAATGAAATGCAGAGGGACGAGAGGAGGATCTATTTTCCCCTTGGGAAAATAATATCCCTCGTAACATTCCGGTAGCCGAGAATCTTCTCTCCCGCACCCCCTCCTTTCTTTTCTCTTTAACAGATGACTCTGGGAAATGAGCTTTTCTCCTAGTATCACTTGTATCTAGTAACGTTCCCTAAATACCAGAGTCGTAGCCAGGACTTGCTTGGGGGGGGGGGGGGGGGGTTCGAAGCGAGGAAAGTCGATATGAAGTACTTATTCAATTTTTTATGTAAAAACTGTAATCGACTCCAATTATGTCGAAACCGTATGCCGTACCGTAATTTTGTAGATAAGTACGGCATACGGCACGCGGCCGCTTCGCTCCTGGCATAGCAGCTCTGAGCTCACTTCATTGGCCGCTTAAATTCACACTTCGGCAATCCTAAGAATAAAGTAATAAATAAATAAAGTTTTAGCGAATACACGATATGATTGTAATGGTCTTGTTTTTATGATTTTTTGGGTACTCGTTCATTTAATTTTACAACATTAATTTACTCAGTTACGTAGGTAGGACTAACGCCATTTGTTAAGTTGCTCAGAAAGTACTGTCGTGTTCCTAATAAAACTTCCGCAGTCAAATCATCAAACTTCATAACTAGACTTTACTTATCTAAATCTAGCCTATGAAATTAGCATACTATTGGCTGACTCGTATATCACTGAAAATATTTATGACGTTTCGATTGACTGGACCCTGGGCCTCAATAATACAGGACAGACCGGTCGCGCCACGCGCATATCACGTTCATCAATGTCATCCACATACAAATCGGCGCAGTTTCAAAGCAAGGATTTCCCCATTCGACATTGTGAATTGGGGCCCAAATGTTGAGAAACATGCTAGGTTTATGAGATTTTTTTTCTCGGATTTTTGGAAAAAGTACTTGGCAGATTTGCATAACATTTTCATGGGACAACATCGCTGATTTTTCCTATACAGCAAAGAAACAACCATTCAAATCCGATCAAGACGGTGTAATCGACGTACACACCTACATACAAAAAAATAATACAAATACATAGCCGTGAACAGTTTAAAGCCGGTTTTATTCGAAACGATCGAAAATAAAAATACCTACTCGTAGTTTCAATACTATTCCGTAATAATTTTGTACTAATTTTGAAATGTCAATATTTACACTGAGAAAAAAACCAATTGAATCAAACAAATATATTGGTTGATTCAAATTAATGTGCTGCTGTGCTGCTGCGGAGTGCCATCGATATATGAGATTGTTTCAATACTATAAAATATTGAAAATGTGATTGATTTAAATAACATATTATTTTATTTGATAAAGCTCTTCTGTTCTCTAAATATCTACATTATCCTTCAAATAAAATTATATTTTATTGAAAGCATTCTATATACAATCCGTAGATGTATTGGATGAAATAATTAAGCGGTTGCTACAACATTTTTAATTTCGTACAAAAATACAATCAATAGAATTAATTATTTCTTTACTACATCGAAACGAATATGCCATGGGACGTAAGTTTTTCAATTTGTTTTAAATCTTAAATAAAAAGTGTGCACTAGAATGATCATCCACGATAATAGTGGAGAGAATATCAGATATCCAATGGAATATCCATGGAGAGAATATCAGATATTCAACTGATAAGAACAGATACTACACTTCGATCTTAGCCACAGGCCAAGAAGCGATGCTCTTTAGAGTTTCTCCGGCGTTTAAATAGATTTTCGGTTCGCGCTATGCTTGCGAGAAACGAGCGCGCGTGCGGCTTCTAGCGGTTACTCCGAGAATTACGGGTTTCCACACACCTATAATTCGGTGGCGCTCGGCCATGATTTGGTTGAATTTTTTCAACCAAATGAGCAAGAAACAAATATTATTTTCACATAATTTTTTTAACCATTCAGACATGTGCTTAAAATTTTTCAATCAAATTGAAATATTAATATTTGAACGAATAATGTACTTGGAAGTCAATATCGGATATGGTGAGAACAATAAAATAACATATTTACTTAATAGAAATTTTATCTGAATCAAACGAGCGAAACTCAATTTTTCTTGTGTACTAGAATCAACAATATTCGCTTTTTTTTTGTTCGTTGCAGAAAATGCATTCAAAACTATATAATTTGTTGGCGATAATTTTTTATACCGTTTGTTTGGGTTTGTTTGGGTTATTGAAGTGTTATTGAGGTCAATAGCGTTTTGTTGGGACTAATAAATCCGATTATTTACACCAACAATTTTACAATTGAATCAACAAAATTTCATTCAATAACACCAATGATATTGGATCAATGATTTGTTTCTCAGTGTACGTCTTGTGTCCTATCTAGCACGACCAATTCGAATCTAGCGGTCCAATCGAGTTCCCGACACCCGTGTCGATACAAAATCATCCGCTGATTCCGAACTTTCTAAGTACAGCTCGATCGGACAAAAACTCTTGATCCGGGAGACGTTTACATTTTTAAAAAGTCCATCTCCCGGGCTAAGTAAGGGTTGGACAAGGATGGGACTCGAAAATTCGTGACTACCAAAGAATTTTACATCGTATAAGAGCCTGCCTGACCTATTCTAGCGAGAAATAAGGAAAGGTCCATTTTCACGTTTAGTGTCCTATCGATAACGTACTTGGCAGATTTACGTATCAGTTTCATGTCCACATCGCCGTGTTTCTCTACACAGCAAAGAAGCAACCATTCAAAGCGGACCAGCCAACACCAGCCATCGGTGTACCTACATATAAAAAAAAATATTAGGACGTTGAATAATTTCTCGCTGTTTTCCAACAGATGGCGATACCAGCACTACGTGCGTGTAGTTGAAGATGGGATTGTACTCCCGACCGAGAACACGTCCGGACGCGTTTCGGAAGGATTCGAGTACAGAGGCCTGCTGCTAACAAATTGGAAAACAAACGTTTGGTGTTTGGGTGGACAGGCATGAGTCGACGTAACCTCGCCTGCTGGCTGGAACTAGCTTCGGCACGAATGAACAGGACTTCGATGACTTCGCCGCAATCATAAGCACTACTTAAGGGGAGGACTCCTCGGTAATTATAGAACGGGTTAAAAACAGGGAGAGCAGCAAAATAAGAATTTCTGCCGAACTCATCACCAAGGAGGTAGACGGAAATAACACGCAAAACGCAGTCGACACCCAGGTTGGTACCATGGACGGCAATAACAATGAAAATAATAACAAGAAAGCAAAAACGGAACAAGGTACGGAAAAAGAATCCAGAACCAATGGCAGTGCTGTCAATACCAAATCAGCACCAGCAAACGATGCAACATTGAATAACAACTCGGACTTCCCAGTAGGAAAAACACCCTCGAACAACAGCAGCAGTGACGGTAGCCTCTACGAAAAAAAGGGACTAGGTTCCGTACCTAGTCCACGTGAAAGTCGCGTCCAAAGATTAAACCACAAAATTACCCCCCATCTCGAAAATATACCAAAAACTTTATAGATCCAACATCAAATACGAGGCTCTGGAAAATTATGGCAAAAACGAATGGATCCTCACTTTCAACTCACGCGACGAGGCAAACAGAGCGATATCAAACAACTTTCTCGCTGAACTGGAACTGAAGACCTTTATCCCAAGCTATGCACGCTCGCGTAGGTAAGGGCGAGATCTACGACGTTCCGGAAGACATCTCCATCGACGCTCTCAATGATGCTATCTCATTGTCAGGAGAGAACAAAGAGGTAGATACCTTGAACATCCGTCGCCTCCCGCGTCGATCGGTCATCGATGGACGACGAAAGTGGGTCGACGGGGATGCGATTTGTGTGGAATTCAGAGTTAAGACCCTGCCCGAGACACTCTACATCTGGAAAAAGTACTGTCGCAAGACTCCGCGCTGCCTGCATTGCGGAAAACCTCACCATCTTGAGGAAGGACAAAAATGTGCGCTCATGGGGTCGTGACCATTTCCCGATTCTCATAGAGTTCGGGCGTCTTACGATTTCGTATATTAAACATAGCCCATCCAAAAGAGTTTATACACAGACAACTTGGCCGAATTCTCAAATCTAATAAAATCCAGGATAGATCGTATGATTGATTGGACTGCTACAAAAGTCGATACTCAATCGAAATATTCATCTTTTAGCGCTAATAGAGGACTGCATAAACGAATACACGCCCGGATCGAACATGTCGACACAGAAGACCTGACATGCCCACCCCGATTCTCGCCCACCATGTCCGTGGTGAAACGAAGAGTGCGGTAAGTTGACCAGAGTTAGAAAAACCGCTTTTTAGTGATAAATTTTGCCCAACGCGGAATTTTTTAAAGCTTATAAACGAGCCGAAGCCAGAAGAAAATGCGAAGAAGTTTTGCCAGATAAAGTAATATAAGCGGGCTTGAAATTCAGTGTACGCCATTTCGCCAAAGTGTAAACAACTTTATTTTTCATAATGTTAAATATATCAAATTTGTGCCAAATAAGAGTAATTGCGGGGACTTTTACTGCACGACGTTATTAAACAAAAAATGATGCTGAAGCACGCGGAATTCTTGTTGAGTCTTACGGCGACCATGCTCTGTCGGAAACATCGTGCAGAGATTGGCTTAGACCCTTCAAAAATCATGATTTTGATGTGTTCAAGTGGAGGCATTGCCTACTTCATGAAGACTCATGTCAGACGCTAGCTGAAATCGCAGAATCATTAGGAGTTGATCACACAAACGTTTCGAAACGTTTGAAAGCATTACGAACGATTTTTTAAAAGACCTTAATGTTCACGAAAAAACAGCGAGAACTTATTCAACTTCCGAAAACGGTTTAAAATGTTTTTTTTTAACGCTCGAAAGTGAATACTCGTTGTTTCAATACTATTGTGTATTAAGGGGTGAGATGCAGTGAAAGGCGTGAAAAAACAAGCATTTTCAGTCGTTTTTTTTTATAGTAAATAAGTTTGTTTTACAAAAGTGGTTACACAGACAATTTATGTTACATTTCCACTTAACTTGTACAAATTTTCAAAGAAAAATATTGATTATTTATAAAAATATCGCCATCTTTGTCGGACCCCCTTCGGCGTGTAGTGCTTTGCGGTGACCATCATAAAATTTCACCGGATCATCTGGAATAAAAAAACCAAAAAAAAATATAATTAGTTTAATAATAAATCTAGCCCTTAATCGAAGCTTTTTTTTTAATTAACAAAATGGCGGCTTCCGACAGATGACTTTCAATTTTCGACCAAAAAATCGCTCGTTTGTTTCAAAAAAATTGAAATTATTAACAAAAATAAAAATCCTTCGATTAAGGGCTAGTTTTTAATGCTATCAATAAGCACACCAAATTTCATCAAAATCCATCGAGTAGTTTTTGAATTATAGTGGTCACCGACTTGAAAAACATAGTTTCGAGAAAATCGCGTTTAAAGTTTTTCGATGTGGATGCGGTATTATATGTTGGTAAAATGTTGAGCTCGATGGATGAAGCTAACATTTTTTCATGTATTTTGATCCGCTGAATCCGAATATCACAATTTTTTCCCGAAAACTCGTGCATTCAATTGTTTATAGCCAATTGTTGAAACAATTTTTCCAAAAATTAACGTTTTTCGGAATGAATTTTTATTTATTTAATATGTTGGGCAATTTTTAAATGAAAATATTCTTTATAAAATTTTGCTGAAGTTCATACTTTTTGAGGAATGAATTTTTGAAAATTTCTAAAAGATTTTTCCAATTTCACACTTGATTTATGTATAGAAATAGTAATTAAAAATTTACTTACATCGAATCATCAATTCCTGGCCCATACAATAGGGCTTCTGCCGATGTGGAAGCTTCCAAAGTATCAATTTTTTGTTGTCTTCGAAGCATTCTGCCTTCCCGGGTTTTATCGTTTACGCGTTTGTCAGCCGCTACCTGCCATGGGGACCCGACGCCCCTTCACTAATTGTGGGATATCCCGGAAACTATTTATCGGATTGACTTGTAATTTTCAAGGAATATTTTCGAAACATCATACTTCAAGACAATGTTTTGAAAAATTGATTTTTTGAAAATTCTGACTGCATCACACCCCTTAATTTTGTCATAATGTTAAAGTGTCAAACTTAAAATTGTATAACTTTATTTTCATATATTTTTTGCTTGACTACATGAGCTTGCGGGAGGGGGGGGGGGGGGGGCAAGAGGTGCCACTGTGATTAGGCCCATGCCAAACGCCGAATCCCGACCATTGAGATTCATCAGTCGAGTTGGCTCTTGTTTAGCAAAGCAAGGGCGAGAGATTATATACGACAAGGTAAATGGAACAGAATACAAATGCGTCATATGTTGAAAACGACACAGTTGATAAATTGATCGGTTTCTGTCTCCGTCTCGTTGTGTGGTCAACGTACATTCAATGGAGAATGAAAATTGTCCAGCATACAATGAAAACAGCTTCCGTTTGCCACACGCCACGAATTTTCCTCGTTTGCCGACTTTGTGCGATTAACATCTCTTTGCGATGGCTAATACACTCGGTTGCCGTCTGGCTAGATACATATATCGTGAAAACCGCTCGACTTTCCAATTTGACCTAATCGGGAGATCGACTCGCGGGCTGGCACGACGTCTCGACGACGTCACCAACAACCGAATAATACGCGCCAATACAATATATTGAAGGTGAATGAATTCATCCGTATGCATCCGAATAATACTCATTATATTAATAATAGCAACAACGAATGATGGCAATTATAATTTGAACAACAATATTGGGCTTTATCGTTAGTAGACGATTCGTTGGTGGAAATAATGTTGGTTTTCAACGCCCCCTATACATTTTTCCAAAATTGAGGTCTATTTCGACAACTTTCTCGCATATAATAATATAAAATAATAATAACAATGGCAACAACGACACAGGTGGGAATGAGCGGTCGAGGTTCGGCTCCGGCGGTACCAGCCCGCGCATCAACCTGTGATCGGTAGGCCAATACTTCTGAGACCTTGGTGTAGATACTTGAGCAGAAGTCTGTGCACCAGAGAATCAGAAGAGTAGGGGGGGGGGGGGTCACGCCGGCTGACCCCAAGCGCGGCTAGGGAGTGGTAGGAAAGGGTTCAAGTGGGAACGGGGGTAAGACATGGAAAGCCGCAAGGTTATACATTGGAACTTGTGAAAATAGAAATAGTAAAGAATACGGTATAAGGGATCGACGGAGCCGTTGAGAAGACAAATATACGTACCATGGTTATGACCGTTTTGATGGCCTCGGCTGTTGCTTCCTCGTTCGAGGGTGTCTCGACGAGAGTGCTACCGAGATATTTGAGGGTGAAAGTTGCCTCGGAATTGGAATTGGTCCCGAGGTCCTCGTTGTCCTCGTGGCCACCAGCACCGCCCCCACCACCACCACCACCGAGGCCCGTACTTCCGAGGCCACCCACAACGCCTTCGACGCACTCGCGACTATTCGCCAGTGCCCATTCCTCGCAGAGCTCTGTTGGGTGACCGAAAAGACCGGAAAATATCGATTAAGCTTAAGCCGCGTCGCACGAGTGGATTAGGGGCTCATACCGCTGTGTCATTGTATATGTATACATACAATGAGGACAATACAACCCCGTTGATTCGAGAGCTAGGACCTTAACGAGGTTTCCGCGATTCGCGAGGAGAGCAAAACTCGTGCGGCTCCACAAAAGGAAAAAAGAATCGTGCAACCGGAGGGAAGGAGCGTCCTCTGAAAGACAAAGGAAAACCTCTCGCCCGTAAACAACGTTCGTCCCGAATACTATTTTATTCGGCTTGATTTCTCTCTTGATATACCCCTCTCTCGCTTCAGCATACTTCGTTCCATTCAATTCATGATAACAAAATAAAACTTTCACCGAATGCACTTCATAAAAGAAAAACCCTCGGAGTTGCAAAAACATTTTTTATTCCTTCAATGCTTCATGTGGCTTGGCACGATTTTTATAGAAATTCTTTTTTCTCTCATCTCGTGGTTGATGCGCAACGGTGTCCAGCGGACAGAGAATTAAAATATTCTCAAGTTTGCAACGCAATTAGCCGACTTTTTTCATTAATCATGGCTCAGCACACTAATGAGAATATACATATATGTACATATTAAATTAACATTCATGAAATTTTAATTCGATATTAATTGAACACATGTATTTTTAAAAATCGTAGATTCGATTGTACAGGGTCTTCCCCCTTATTACATTCCACTTCGCATTGCACCTTGCGGCCACAGCCGACTTCCTCCTCTGTATCGCATCCCCACCATGACATTTCTAGTATGGTTATAGGGAAAGTGCGGAAAACCTTTACCAATGCAGCCGGTCCCAGGGTCGCTTCCCAGTTTCGAAGCTAGTCGAGTTTCGTCGAGAAAATAAATCACAGGTTACAGTCATACACACACGCATACACGCACGTATCGGTCCGTGGCCATGACAACCGTGTAGATCTGGGGCTGAAGCTGAGTTCTGATTCAGATGGCAAGCACGCTAACCACTAGACCAGCACACCAGTTGAATTGAACACATATAATATATATACAGGTGGTCGCGAAACGATTCACAAAATGTTACATCACAAATGGCACGACGACAACTCTATTCTTTATTTATCCATTCTCAAACATCTCTATTTCAAAATATCTTATGTCTAAGGACCTATATGCGCAGGCGATGCGATAAAAACGCGAGCCTGACTTGATCCACACGTTTTTTCGACTGAAAAACGCGCCGTAAACGTGCGTTGTCGCCGCGTAAGAAATACGCCGTGTGCACAGGCCCTAAAACATTTCTCTGTCGAAACATCTCTATTCGTAAAGATCACCATGCGACAATAATTATATTCTGAAATAATACCGCTCTTAAATATCTTCCACAATCTTTCGTATCCGAAACTTTTCTATTCTTGAATATCGGTATTCTTCAAAATCTCATGTGACATCCAAAACATCTGTATTCCGACAATTTCATCTCACAATATCACTCTTGCGAAACATTCCATTCCAATCGTAATATTGCATTTACTATATTGGCCATGAATAAAACAAGTGAAACGCAGAGGGTCTTGGAATAGAGATGTTTCGGAAGAGAGATGTGAGATGAAGTTGTCGGAATACAGAAGTTTTGGATGTGACATCAAATTTTGAAGAATATAGATATGTGAGAATAGGAAAGTTTCGGATACGAAAGATTGTGGAATGGAGAAATTATAAGAGTGGTAATATTTCAGAACTGAATTATTGTCGCATTGTGATCTTTACAAATAGAGATGTTTCGGCAGGGAAATGTTTTAGGCATGACATATTTTGGAATGGAGATATTTTTTATTAAACCTGCTCCAGAATGGAGATATTTAAAGAAAGAGATGTCTGAGAATACAGAAATAAAGAATAGACTCGTTGTCCTGCCATCAGAAATTATTTAAAAATTATTACAGTTTTTCATGATCCTTCTTTAACTATTTGATGAATAATACATTTATTCGTTTTTTCCTTTTAATAGAACATGAATTCAATCAAATCAAAGTATTGAAATATGAAAATTGACAAGTCGTATTTCTATTCTCATTCAAATTTAATTTTCTCAACGGAGGAAATTACCAACAAACGTGTGTCAACTATATAGCCCATTACCCACCATCAATCGAATATACGAATATGCTCTTGTCAAAAATATTTATTTTAGTTCACCTGTAATTATAAATAATAAAATAAATAATTACTGGCTCCGTCTCAATATGCATGAAAGAGCAGGGAAATGGATTGTCGTGAGATTCGATGGTGTCTCGTTATGCTTCCGAATGCCTAGAAGCATCCCCGCTTGACCTCCTCTCTCTCTCTCTCTCTCACACATACACACACGCACACACACACACACACACACACACACACACACACACACACACACACACACACACACACACACACACACACACACACACACTTTTTCGTGTCTTTCTTCGTTGAAAGTGTCGAGAACATTCGAGGTGTATGGGCTGTCGCCCAAGTGGCAAATCCCCGTGGAGAAATAGCGAAAACAATTGCGTGCGTAGTGGCCAATAAGGTGGCAAGTTTCTCACATATGTGTGTGTGTATATATATATATATATATATATGGGACATTCCACGCCATTTCACCTAGCCCGTGACCCCGATTATTTTTGGTTTTCCAGATTTTTTTTTCTAAAATTGTACCCCATGAAAGGAAAATTCTCACGAATTTTCAGATTTTAATTGTTTTCTTTTAAATGTTATAATTTTCCAAAAAATGTCGTTTTCGGAAGTTTTGGAAACGTTTAAACGCTGATAACTTCTGAACTAATTGAGATACCGACAAAGGTAACTATATCTTTTTTCGTTTTGAAGCATACTGTCGTTAAAATATATGAAAAATTATCAATCATCAATGTCAAAGTTTTTGTTGCTTCTAAAGTGGAAACTATTTTTTAAAAAGGTGCCTTTTTTTATTTGTTTAAAAAAATTCTCTAAAATAGAGTGACTCATTCCATGATTTTTAAGATTGGCCTCATCTTGGGCCCATTTTTCCTTCCATTTTTTTCGAATTAATCATATTTTTTGAGATTTTTTTTTTCATTTTAATCTCCAATAATGCTATTAATGATTTTATGATGTTCAATTCGGCTTCGTCAGGCCTGAAACGGTTAATTTTTTATTTGTGCGGAATTTAACGAGAAAAACTATTTTTAATAAAAAATCATTTTTTTCGTTAAATTCAGCACAAATAAAAATCAAACCGTTTCAGCCCTGATGAAGCCGAATTGAATATCGCAAAATCATTAATACCATTATTGGAAATAAAAATGTCACTGCGTGCTCGAAACAGGGACGAGATTCTTTTACGATTCCTCTCTTCTTCCTTACTAAAGATAAAGCTGATCTGACTTACCAAAGACACGGAGGGCACGAGATCGATTACCATCTCCAAATTGCATGGTTTATTCTTCTTGCATTTTGTCGCCATTTCATCAGTCCATAGACTACCTACTTTCGAGCGTAATCCTTGAATTCTATACAAACGTGAGGTGGAAATGTGGAAGACGGCTATCGCACAAGTATCGAATCTTGGCTTGGCTTGGCTGACGATGAGCTGCGCGTTGTCTTCGCAAGACTTACGTACGTCCGAGCAGGACGAGACGAAAAGGCAGTCTTGGGACAAAAGCAGGAGCATCGATCCGGGAATATCACACCTTATACATATATACATATAATGCTCCTTTTGCTCGTCCCTTTCCCTCTCAATCTCTCGCAATCCCACAAGCAGCCTCCCCTCATTCTCGAAATCCGTTTTCCCGCCCTTTCCCTCTCCCCACTCCCGTAATGGGATTTCGTCGCAGGTGTAACAGCAGGCATCGTTCCCGGGTTCTCGCCTCGTACCCTCGCTGGATTAGTTTCCCAACGAGTTCTCCGGGTTAGCAATTGCGTTATCTCTACACGCGAGGAAAATGCTCGAACTTGGGTGGCGAATGAATATTAAACGAACAAAAAGCAGGCAAAGATAAAATATCGTAATCTAGGCCTGGACCGAGTCGAATATGCTCGGAGTTTTTGCCGTTCTTGCTCGAGTGGTTGAGTTTGTTTGGGTTTGTTTGAGTACGCATTACACGGTTGTGTATTAGAATAATGGGGAAAAAATGAAAAAAACCATCGATATATGGTTCGAAAAAAATTATTCTCGCTGCAAGTGAGCCCTGTTGGTCAATATTAAAAAGTGCCTTATCAAGCCAACCGCATAAATTGCCTTAATTAGAGCAAACACTTTATTCTCATATCCATAGAATATGAACAAATATAAACACAAAGTAAAAATATGTGCTTACATATTTTTTCGTTAATTTAAATCGCTATGTCTCATGGCTTGCGTACGTGACCAAGCGACCAACGCACAAAAAAAACGTTGTCTACACTGAGAAAAAAAAACCAATAGAATAAAAAAAATATATTGGTTGATCCAAATAAATGTGCTGCTGCGGAGTGCCACCGATATATGAGATTGTTTCAATACTATAAAATATTGAAAAATGTGATTGATTTAAATAACATTATTTTATTTGAAAAAGCGCTTCTGTTCTCTAAAGATCTACATTATCCTTCAAATAAATTTATATTCTATTGAAATCATTTTATATACAATCCGTAGATGTATTTAATGAAATAATTAAGCGGTTGCTACAAAAAAAATCGTACAAAAATATAGTCAATAGAATTAATTATTTCTTAAGGATGTTTGGTACGGGCGATACAATGTTGCCATGCTAAACCATGTTAAAAACATACAAAATATCAAAAAGTTCAGAATTTTATAAAATTTGGCGAACATATTCTTTAGTGCCAAATTTGACAATACAATTTTTTTCAGATTTTTCTTCTGCACAGTTATCGAGTAAGTTAACACTGAAGTTCACGTGTAAAAGCATAGCGTTTCCATATATATATATTGGTATACATTGCGGGCATACGAAATCAGCTTTAATGCTTAATTACTCGATAACTAAGTAGAAGAAAATTTTGAAAAAAAAATGTGTCTTCGCACTTGATGTTGAAGAACATTATCATCAAATTTGATCAATTTCTTAACATTTTGACTTTTGTACCGAAACTCCTTAATACATCGAGACGAATATGCCATGGGACATAAGTTTTTCAATTTGTTTTAAATCTTAAATAAAAAGTGAGCATTAGAATGATCATCCAGGATAATAGTTGAGAGAATATCGATGTCCAATGGAATATCCATGGAGAGAATATCAAATATTCAACTGATCAGAACAGAACACGTTGATCTTAGCCACAGGCTAAGAAGCGATACTCTTTAGAGTTTCCCCAGCGTTTAAGTAGATTTTCAGTTCACGCTACGCTTACGAGAAACGAGCCTGCGTGCGGCCTCTATCGGTTACTCCGAGAACTACGGGTTTCCTCATACCTATAATTTCGGTGGCGCTCGGCCATGATTTGGTTCAATTTTTTCAACCAAATGCGCAACAAACAAATTTTACTTTCGCATAATGTTTTAACCGATTCAGACATTTGCTTAATATTTTTCAATCAAAATGAAATACTAATATTTTAACGAATAATGTACTTAAAATCAATATTGGATATGGTGAAAACACTAAAATAACATATTTACTCAATAGAAATTTTATTTGAATCAAACGAGCAAAATTCAATTTTTCTTGCATACTCGAATCAACAATATTCATGTTATGAATAGAAACGCTTTTTTCGTTGTTTATAAAAATTGCATTCAAAACTATATAATTTGTTCGCGATAATTTTTTAGATAGTTTCAATAATATATTGTTCTCGGCTAGCAATATATCTTTCGAGTGAAAAGAAACTTTCAATTTTATCATGTTATTGAAGTCAATAGCGTTTTGTTTGGACTAATAAATCCGATTATTTACACAAACAATTTTACAATTTAATCAACGAAATTTCATTCAATAACGGCAACGATATTGGATCAATGCTTTTTTTCTCAGTGTAGGATTAAGCATTGACATTTCACAGCCTGCATATGTGGCCGAGCTCTCAACGTTTCCATAAATATTGTGTAAGATTAAATTTTATTGCGATTCGACTTCGGCGTGAGTACGTCTCCCAAAACCCTTGAAACACTGTAGACTGAGTCAGATTACCGTGTGGGAATACATACTTATCAATGGGTCCCACGGATGCATTACTAGAAATGCAGTCACGTAAACCCTTGCCCCACTATCGCTATCCGACCAATATCGGCCTTGCGTAGCATGGGACTGACGACCTATAGGTCCGAATCGTGAAATCACTGTTACGAAGAGGTTCTCTCCTGAAGACCTCTGCTGTTAGCTGCTACACTAGCGATACTCCGTACAGTACACGGGATAACACGCGCAAGTTTTCATTAAGAAAGTCCGTAAATTACGGGAACGCGTTTGTTGCAACGTTCAAACCATCGCGCTAATAAACCGGAAGAGTGTTATCCGCATCCGAGTAAAAATAACATCGATGTAACCAACTGCTATAAGTGTAATTAAATCATTGACACAATTAACTCGTGATCATCTCCTTTGTGTAAACCTGAAGACACCTTGTCCTAACGAAGCCAGAGAAGCCACTGATTCTTCACCTGTTCCACATAGTATTCACCAGGGTCGTTCTCTTTCTCTGAAGACATCGACTGTTCGCCACAACGGATCCGACCTTTGACCCACATTTCGGCAAGTATTCGAATGCACGTGACACTCGGCACACTTCCCACATTAGTCCTGATTCTGACGTCGAAGACAGACTGCACCGTCCATAAAGACACCGTTGGGCTACAGAACTATTGTCACACGTATTACTATTCTTATGCGTAATACAGTCCTGGAAAGGCTTCACCAAAAGCTTAACCTAGCGATTCGAAAACTATAGGTTCTTTATGAAGACGAGTGACCTTGTGATGTGTATTTTGCACAAGGACAGAGTTAATACCGAACACTAGATGGATTTGAGTCATGGAGCCATTTAGCGTAACAGCCTTCGCAAGACTGATCCACGTGGTAATAATTGTTCTCGCGTTTTTCAACGTTTTTTTTTCAACATGTGAAAACGACGATTTTGGGCAAAAAGTAGAGAACTATTTGAAAATGCTTCGCGCTACTTTTCACCGCAGACTTACGAGCTCATTCGGCGCGAGAATCGTTTTTTTCTTTTCGCCATATACTAAAATTCATCTACCATGGCAACGTCGTACAAGTACGACATTGCCGTGTTAAACGGAAAATGAATTTGGATAGTTTTTCTTCGCCTGACCCGATTGTGTTCAAGTGTGTGTTTATACAGGTTTATGGGCAATGTGATTTAGTGCTATATAGCATGTATATTTTCAAAGTGCACTCGCCGAACAAACTCGAATAACTGTACGTTCGTTTGTGCGGGTGTTAAAACGCATCAAGTTTTATCCTATGTATGTAAACACTCAACACAAGTGGCTCTTGAAACCGAAAAGTTGACGTAAAAGCAAGTGAAAAAATATCGATTGCATTGGTTCTATGTCTGGCTACTTGTTTTTCTTTTTCCCTTTAGTGATGTTAATGCCGCTTTACTATTTTTTTTCGTTTTAAGAAAAGAGACGACGTGCGCTCTACTCGTCTATGGTAATGAGATCATTATTACCGTAATTAGGTTGTCATCATTGTGCTGTTACCGAAACTTCGTGGGAGCATAAATCGGCGTCGTTAACTAATCGCGAGCACGAATGGGAAAGTGCTGAAACCGAGCGCATTTACTCTACCTGCTGCTTCATATCGCTTTTTTTGCCGTTCGCCTTGCGCTCTCTCTCTCTCTCTCCCTTTCTTTCTTTCTTTCTTTCTTTCTTCCGTCGTTATATTGTTTCATTCCATCGCATTGCTGCAAAGATCTCCTCTGGCTGCTTATAAACGCGCTTTGCAACATGGCGGATGATATCTACATATAAAACTTTGCTTAGTGTTCGCATGCTTCTAATTTGGGATATGTCCGTTTTGGTATATCAAAGTTTGGCCAATTCGCAAGAGCAGCTCTCCTGATCTTTGAAAATGCATCTTTTCCCGTTTCGGCGATTTGCCCGTAGTCGCCCTTTCGACCTAGGCGAAATTTGGAAACTTACACCCCTTTGGATGTTGGTTTTTGCGATTATCGAGTGGCCTCGTCGGGCCTCTTCTCTAACCATCCGATTGAGTAAATTTCGACGATTCTTCGTAGTGATTGGAAAAACTTTTCCTTCAATTTCAGTAATGATAAGAGGAATTCTGGTACGGCTCGGAAAGAAAGAGAGAAACGGAGCTTCCGCAACAGAGAGAAGTAAGAGTTTCGACATTGCGAAGGGGCGCATCTCTTGTCCCGCAGCGGAGGTCTCATTTGCCCGCAGCTCAAGTGCGTATAAAGGTGTACATACATGTATGCTAGAGCGGGCTGTGCACCGCATCAGCAGAATTACTAGCGACAAGATGCCATCTGGAACCCGTTCGATCGAGAATGAAACATGGGCTCGAAGTTTGCATCGTTTAAACACAAGGAAAATCCTTTTCAATTTCTTATTTTCATTATCATCCGAAAACATATTTTGCAGAGTCCGGTTGTGGATTGCCAAATGACGGTCGCCTCTGCACACGGCGCGTTTTTCAGTTCAAAAAGCGTGTGGATCAAGTGTGCATCGCGTCGTCTGTGGGTAGAAAATACGCCGTGTGCAGAGGCCCTAAAAGTGACGAAGATAAGAAGAGACGGAAGGATTTCCCTCTACAGAGGAACTCGCTCTATATAAATAAACTTGTATACTATATATTTTTTATACATACGAGACACCTCCCCGCCCGGATGTCCGACGCAAGTTTATTTCTTTTCAAAGAGTATCCTTTAATATGTATTAAGGGGCTATACCAGTGTCGCACTTTAAAAAAATCGATTTTATGCCTTTTTCGACAGTTCATACTTTCCAAAATATCCTGTAATCAGACGTTTTTATGGTAAATATCATTTTATCTTGCAAAAATCGATAGTTAAATCTTTAAACGCGTTTTTCTCGAAATGAGATTTTTCAAATTTGCTGACACTGTAACACAAAGAGCAATTATCCGATTGACTTGAAATTTGAACTGAGTACTCTTTAATATATTTACTCTACAATGACGTAGGATATTTTTGTTTCGATGAAAATTGACGATTTGGCATTGAAAAAAAACGACCATTTTATAGGCAAGAAAACAGACTTTTTTTTCATAACTACGCGATTTTGTTAGATTTTGATATTTTTCGAAAATCCTATGACATTGTACAGGAAATACCTTCCAGTTTAACGACATTTTTTCTTTTTTCGTATTCGGCCTGAACTCAATCGGCCTGAATCATATCGGCAGTGGAGGAACGTTTTTTTGGCGCCTCCGAAGGCAGCGCATAAGTCGCTTGGATCTCAATATTTTTCTATGAAAAAATGATGTAATATAGGTCAAATATAGCCAAATAAATTCTTGATTTTCCGAAACATTTAATCGAGTACTTTTCTTCCAAAAAATTCCCGAAAATCACCCAATTTTTCAGCGTTCACACTGGCATAGCTCCTTGAAATTGAGCTCACCCAAGAAGCTGAGGAAAGCTGCCATAATATAGACCTAAAGTTCGTTTAATCTCTTCAGATCATTCTTTCCTGTCCTTTGTATATTCCGTATTACATATTACCCTTACTTATATATGCATCCCCACAAATGCGTCACGTTCCATGAAACCGAGCACCGATAAGCCTTATCGGCTTACAATGGGATCGGATAACAATGTATTTATTGTGCGTTCGAAGCATGCCCCTTTTTTGGCGGAAGAATCATTTCGCCTCGCATTGAATTTCGTGGGAAAATTTTTCATAGTAGCGATTTGAATTTTGTATAATGTAATACATATATAAGCATATCTACACAGTAGAATAAATATCTGAACGGTGTGTGCTCTATCGTTGCAGGTAACAGAGGTGGAGGAGGCTGGGTAGCTCGCGAGTCGTCTCTTCTATCTTTCAATTGCGTCGAGATACAGAGGTCCCATGAAATAACACGGGGAACGACCCAAATAAAGCCTTTAAAGTCTGCCGTCGATTCTCTCAGAAGTAATGCCACGAGAAAAGCGAAGGGACGTACAGACAGAGAGAGAGAGAGAGAGAAAGAGAGAGAGAGAGAGAGAGAGAAGTGTTTATTGCGTACTCTGAAACCGAGGTTCCCTAAGAGTACCGTGCCAAAGGTGCAATGTTAACATTAACATTAAATCACATTGAGTTAGAGTTCATTAAGTTATATAAACTAAAATAAAATCAAGAGAGAGAGAGAGAGAGCAAAAAAAGTAAATCGCCCCAGATAAAAGCTTCGCCGCTTTCTTCTCGGAGGCAGGTATTTTCTCTCAGCTCTTTCAAACGTCATCTTCCGTACGTATAGACAACAGCGCCAGACAAAAATCAACAAGAGAACGTTTCTGTCCTTAGTTTTGCAGGATTTCGTTCTTGTGCCTTGGACATTGACGATACGAGACGAAAAAAAGCACAAATGCACTTACGTACGATGCGAAAAAAGGCAGAAAATAATTGCTGTGCCCGGATTATTCATTCGTTATCGATAATAATGGTTATTTTGGAAGATCCGCGCGTGTGCGGAATCGTAGCAGATTTTCTGTGCAAAATTTCGGTGGAAGGCACTCACCGAGATAAATTCAATCGTGCTCTGAAACCGGAAAGCTTCCTCGGGTACATCGGCAACACGGATATCCCGTGCTTCGCCCCACCCATTTTCATCGGGCTTTGGCTACACGCGAGTTTGCCTGCACTCTTCATGAATATTTATACGAGCGGTGCGAGTACGGCAACAATGGCTAGCTGCGGAATGTTTGCGCGCGCGTCGAAATCCCGATCGAAATTTTGGACCGTTATTCAAGCGCGCGAGTAGGAACCCCCGCCACTACGATTGTGAAAAAAAACTCGCGGTGTGAAACGTCGTGTTTGGAAAATCTCGCCGAGCCAATACTGAGCCGTGCGTGCACTGCGTCCAGATGGAAAACAAAACGGACTGCTCGTCATGGCGTGCACTCTTTGTCCTTTCGCTTTCGTCCGCTATTCGTCAATTGATCTGCGAATAATAATATTACTCTCAATTGTTTAACTAGCGTAAGCTGAAGAGTTAATATTCATTTTACGACTTTGTGCGACTCGGCCCCGACGTGTTCTCGCGGAGGAGCGATGCTCAGTAGAAAAGGCAGTATGCGGTCAGACGAGTCCTTCGTAACTTAATTTTTTTCACAACGTAACGAACGTTCCGGAGGTTCTCCAAAGATCCGGTAAAGGAACACGCACCCACGAGAGCCACGGATTCGTCCCAGCTTATCTTTGAAGAATACTCGGTAACAGGAACACGACAGATGCTTTGCGGGCGCATTTTTCGATCAGTAGAAACCGCGCTGTGTGCTCAGACGCGGGCGAACATTGAGCGCTCTCTCTCTCTCTCTCCCTATTTTTCGACCAACCACTGTGTACACGTGTCTCGACTCAACGCAACTGCAAACGCCTTTCGTACAATCACGAGCTCCCCGTATTCCCGACGAATTTTAAGGCAATTAATATTTATGTGCATATATGTTCATTTATCGTATTACTAATGTCATAGATAACGGTGTAAGGATACGCTATGGTGCAGTCCAATTTAATAAATAATATATTATGATATAGAATACAAATCCCATTATGCTGGATTATATCTATATTCTGATAAAGGTTGTCTCAAAATAAACCGACATTTTTAATTGCGCGCCATTTTTTTTTTGTGACGTCAGGAACTATTGAGGTTAAGTCATGGAGAACTACAGTGATCGAGCAACGCATAGAAATTACCATTCGCTGCATTGTTACCAAAGCCACCAAAATCGTGCGCTTTCACGCCATTGGTCTTGTTTCTTTGGGCTTTTATGAAAGGAATGATGTATGCCAATGATCCACAGACCATTGCGAAGCTCAAGGAAGCAATTGGACGCACCATTGATGAAATTGGTACGCAATTATGCCAAAATGTTATTGAAAAGTTCGTCAAAAGAATAAACGTTCGCAAACAGGGTCGAGGCGACCATTTATCGGAAATTGTGTTCCACACATAACCTCCATGTTTCTACCTTATATTCAAATAAACATACTCGTAATTTCCAAATAAATAATACGTTTTATTAATAAATTAAAATGTCAGGCCATATTGAGACATCCGATAGTATCTTGTTTCATGTATGTACATATATATATATCGATTGTATTGCTCATTTAGCATTCAGCAATAATTATAGTATAGCAAAGCACATAGAGTAGGAGAAAACGCAGGTGCGCCATCGGAGTAATCGAATGCATACATGCACGCTGGACAAGCCTCGCAATCGAATTCTATGTATAGATGAACGGGACAGGGCGAGAGAGAGGGTGAGAGAGAAAGAGAGAGAGAGAGAGAGAGAGAGAGAGAGAGAGAGAGAGAGAGAGAGAGAGAGAGAGAGAGAGAGAGAGAGAGAGAGAGAGAGAGAGAGAGAGAGAAATCGGGGAATACGCGGCCGTTACTCGTGCCGCGGTTTATTCTCATACATGGCAAGTTCTATTTCGCATTCATATATCCGGATACGCGCGAAACCCACAGGGAACTCAAAGGCAATTGAGTACCGCGAGCATTACTTACCCCCAGGTAATGGGTAGGGGTCTCTGCATACATACAGCTGGTCCTCGTTACACGCATACGTATTGCTTTTTAATGTATGACACAAGTGAAGTGCACCGGACTTAAATTTTCATTTCGCGTCACCGTGTCCATGGGTGTAGTCGGAGCAAGGGAAAAAAGGAAAGGCTAATATACCGGGCGTGGAAGATTATTCAAATTTTACGATCGATAATAACCCATACGTGGATTATAAGACGGGCGAGGGGAGGCGAGGACAAGACGGATAATGAGTTTGTTGTACATTATATATTCGACTTGCCTCGTCAATGTGATATCCCGTATAAATCGCAGTGCGATATCATTAAATCGTTCTTTGCGAGTGACCGTATCGGATTTTTTTCAGTATAGATGGATAGAAAGGGAGAGAGAGAGAGAGAGAGAGAGATAGATAGGTTTATTAGTGCTCTAGGACTAACGTCCTCTGGCATACAATCCTCATGTTACATGCGGTAAATACCAAAATACAAAAAGATAAAAAAGCCTCACCACAACAACAAGAAAAGATGACTCTATACAAAATAAAAAGATATTGAACAAAAACGCCGATTAAAAACGTGTCGCAGGTTACATATGACAAAATAAAAGTCAAAATAAAGATAGAAATGTATACAAAACTGAGATAACTAAAATGAAAAATAAAAATGAATCTATAAAATATAAACAAAAACAACAATCCCGCATACAAGAAAGTAAAGGAGCCTATCGCCGCAAAAACGCTTCATTCACTAGAGAATAAACTCTGGCTTTTTCTCTTAAAACCATGCCTTCACGTGAGCCATTGTCTTTGAAAAACGACCTGAGGTATGATGGTCTCGTCGTGCGAAGTACCTCAGAAATTGTGCCTACCATAAAATACTTGCGTCGAGATTCCAGGCGCAGCCAAGAGAGCTTTTCCCAGTGTGGCGTTACATGCTCAAACCATTTCACATAAAAAATGAATCGCACACACGAGTTTAGGGCAACCTTGAGAATATTGTTGTATTGTTCTGCAATCCCATATATTATACAGGAACAGTAGTCGAATACAGGCAGAATCAGGACGGAAACTAGTTTAGCTCTTATGTGTTTTGGAAGGAAACCTCGACAGATCTTTAGTTCGTAGAGTCGTGAATTTGCTGTCTTAGCTACATTTATGGCTTGTTCCTTCCAACATGAAGTGTCATCCAGCCAAATTCCTAATATCTTTACAGAGTTTCGATATTCAATCACAGTGCTGCCATTCATAATACTTGGTATCGTTGATAAATCTAATTTTCTTATGAAAGACCTTCTCCCAAGAATTATCGTCCAAGAGAGAGAGAGAGTCTTGACAAAGTTGCGAAAACCAGGGAAACTAACAGAGCCGAAAATTACCAAAAAAATTATCACTAGGCCATTGCAAGATAAAAGTCTTCAGCGTCGGGGCAAGATCTATACATATATGTGTATATATACATACATACATGCATACATACATACATACATACAAACATATATATATATATATGCATATTACATGGAATAGCTACCGTCACAGTGTAATTACATAATATCCAATAAAAACGTAGTGGAATCCAATGTCGCTAATAAAGAACAGGAGAATAATTCATACAATGACATACACAAAATGTATGCAAATAGTAAATGTCGTGCGTATTAATATATGTCTACATGCACACGCATACACACACGGGAGATTTTTCATCTTGCATCGAATGTTGCACTTTTCGTTTTATTTTTATTGGTCCGCCGGTGCCTGTCGGTCGTTGCATCGCCGTTGCCCTCGATGCCGGTCGCGTGCACGCGCGCGTCACGAAGAAAGTCTCCGTGTATACAAATGGTAAAGTGCAACGAAGAGAGAGACAGAGAGAGAGAGAGAGAAGAAAAGAAATGCCCATGAACTCGAGGACGACCTCCCGTCCGTTGCCCACAAATAAATGCATCCTCCTTAGACGTATCACTGTGTGTATACCGGCGTACTTTTTGATTTGTTTTCTTTGCGTTCGTTTCGCGCCACGAATAATAATTCTGATTTATTTGATCGAGTAATTTACGAAGTATCCGAGGGTTGAATATATATTTTTTCAAATAGTCATAACAATTAGCCAATTAGAGCGCCCAATTTTCGATCCGTCGAGGAATTTTTTCGCTTCGGACCACCGATTAATTCTTTTCATTGAATAATCAATGAAATGCTGATAAGATTAAGAGAAGACAATAATTAACGAGGAATCGATAAGAAAGACAATATTTTAAGAAATATGAAAATATAGCAAAGTAAATAAATAGAAGAAAACAGTAATGATAGAGAAAAAGCGTTCGAACGATAATCAAGAAATTGGCGTTAAAGTCGTCATCGACACTAAAACCAATGAATACGAATGAACTCCTCGCTGGAAACAAGGGAAAAGTCAATGTATAATTAGTCTCAAACTTACTCTTGTGCTTGGAGCTGCTTTTCCATAGACCCCTGAAGAAAGACATGATCGGATTTCACTTTATTCACCAGCTATTCTCGACCCTAACTGTGCTATCAATCCCGCCGCCCGTATTATTTTCCTCCTTTTGTTTTCGTCCCTCGATAAATCCCGATCGATGGTCGCGTCTCCGCGTTTGGATGATTAACCGCGCACTGTGGTGCCGTCGAGAATTGACAATAACCAAGGGAGAAGCGTGTATGTTACCGCGAACGCGACGCGCCACGATCTGAACGTTTTGTCGCTGATATTTGGTCCTTAGCCTCTATACAGCAACCACCCACCGACGACCCCTCATTCTCGCCCGATCGTCTTCTTCACCCTTCCGGTACACACCCGGCTTGGGATATTACTGAGTTTGCGCGCCACATCCACCCCACCCCACCCCCCTCTTCCCGTGTCGTCTCATCCGCTCTAAGATAACGCACGCATCCGACCGCCGGCTTTTCTACACTACCCTATATACGCGTATCGTTCGCTCGTTCGCTCGCCGAGAACACACGGAATGTATTCCAAGCGATTGGTCCAATAGCCGCGCGCCAGAATCCCTCAAGAAACTATCAAAGAAAAAACGAAGGAATAACCGGAGATCGGAAGGAGCCAGTTTTACCATCGTGTTATCCTCGGATATCCGCGAGCACCCCCAGCCACGTCCATTCTAATGCACACACACAAATCTACATTTTTCAATCAATTCAATTAAAGTGGGCAACATAATAATATATCATATTTTACTTGTTGCATTCTGTTTTATTATCTCAAATATATATTTGAACAGTGACATATTCCGTGTGAGAAAAAATTATCTGCGATAATTTCCAATATTTAATTAGACGTTTCAGTCTCAAAATGTTATTTGGTAACACGTGAGTATGCGTGTGTAATATACGAGGCCGCAGAAATTATGCGAATTGGCGTAACGGATTCGTGCATCGAGCGATACACAATCCGCAGTACAATTTGATTTCATTACACCGATTTGAATCTCTCGAATCGGATTATTTTCCACGTATATCCATCTGGCCGCAGTTATCCGACCGCACGTTCTGATCGATTCATCCGTCGACGTTTCTCTCTCTCTCTCTCTCTCTCTCTCTCTCTCTCTCTCTCTCTCTTTCTCTCTACCACCCTATCGAAAATGACCATTCCTCTCGGTCTGATTCCACATATATCCGGAGCCGAATGAGGTAAAGCCCCGGTCCTTAGGACTCGTAGGTATAGCTTCGTTTTGGAATCCAATCAATCAATGGAGGATCGAGAGTAAATGAATGGAGCGCCGTGAAATGTGACGAGAAAATAATAGTTGCCTATCTGCAGTTTCTCGGTAATGAGAACGTTTTTTTTTTGTCTTTTTTTTACGTATCTCAATATTGTACTCGGCTATGGTACTAGTAGCCGCGTGTGTGCTTTTCCGTCCAGCCGCGCACGCGGAGCCTGGATCGATCGTGTGGCTTTCCCGTGCGGTCGTTGGTACACACAGGGGTGTGAGTCTACACCGGCAACTCTCTCTCCCTCTTCCTGCCTCTGGTACTTTCTCATGAAGGTGGAGCTTTCAAATCCATATACCTATACCTAGGTACTTATAAAAGGTACATACGCACACATACACGTATACATATAATGTCGAGTAAGAAAAGTCAGCGGAGAAACGCGAGGGAAGAATCTCTTCGCTGACTGTATATATCATATATCCAACATTCTCGAGGATAATAGCTTTACACGCGCAAACACACGTTGCACACGGGCTTCTCGCATCTCGAATCTCCAATTATGACCAATTTTTTCCTCCCGTTGTATATATATATATATATATATATATATATATATATATATATATATATATATATATATATATATATATATATATATATATATATATATATATATATATATATATATATATATATATATATGTTCCAGAAGTTTTGAGATGAAACATTCATATATACATGATTATTTCACGTGTTGATTAGTTGGACGAAATACGTGAATCATTCTTGAAATAGCTTACTATTATTTTTTTCATTAATCTGACCAATTATTTTTTTTCTCGGCGCATAAAGGGATACGGCAACTTCACCGATGGCTTGACCTTGATCCAGTCAGACACGCGCGATTTCGCCGTAGCTCTTCGCAGAGCGCTCTCTCGACGAGAAGAACAAGAAAAATCTCCCCATCATACAAATGAGCAGTGCGGAGCCAGCCGGACCACAAAATGTATATTGCTTCCTCTCTCTTTCATTTATTTCACGAATGTATCTGGAGACGAACGGGGCTTTCGATAAATTATCGAAGCAAATCAGAGGCTTTTTACTTGGACGACTTTTTAGCGTGTCACGTTCTTGTGTGTATCGGCGTATATATATATATATATATATATCAGAAAAGGACATTTCGAGGCCGTTGCGTTTCGCTAATGTCGGCTATAGGCGCTTCTGGCTGTTTTGAGAACGGACCTTAAATTCTTTCCGTAAACGGTTTGTTGATTTAGGATACACGTTGTTTTTTTAAACGGCGCCTGTACCCGTGCGGAAATTAAGTTGGGGCTGTGATCGGGCCCCAATAATATTCCCCTAACTTTATTCGGGCCCTAATCTGGAAGCCACATAAGGGCCGTTAGCGGCCGGTCACACCTTGTCAACAAGAGCCCTTAAAGGCGCAATGACCGGGGCCTCATAAGTTGCCTCAATGGCGCCTCATCAAAACCATTTTAGCGCCATAAAATATCCGTATCAGTGGATATCCGTGTATGTTAAATGCGTCAGGGTATATCTGTATTTGTTTTTATGTAATTGTTCATGTGCATAGGTGTGGGCGTGAGTACATGTGTATGTATGTATGCGCGCGTAGAAATGTGATTGCGTATTTGCATGTGAGCCTTTATGGCAAACTGCCATGACAAAATTAATACAAAAAATAATCCATTCTAAGGAATGGATGTGTAGTAGAAATAAAAAAAATATATGGGTCTACTGAATCACTAGAATCTATTTCCATTGAGGGAAAGATCTGGAAAACAAAGACCAATTTATTTATTTATCCTACACAGTCAGATAAAATTTATGAATGGGAAATATCAGCGAAGTCTTCAGAAGAAATAATTTTCCCTATGATAAGCATTGAGCGGCAATTAGTTGCTATAAAAATGTCGTGAAAACCGAATGGGACTGTGCACACTTATGCGCTAGTCCACTCCATGTATGAGTGAAACCATGAGTAATTGTTTGTATCTATGTAAAAGGTTTCTTTAATTTAACAAATAAATACTGTCTGATGTTTGTCTGCATATTTGTGTTCATCGTTGATTTTTCATTTGCTAATGCCCTTACGCTTTTTTCCAATTTGCGTTCGATAATATTATTCGATCGATGTATACAATCGATTTGAATAATTGAAATACCATCAACCATGTAGCCTAAGCTATTTATACTGGTTTATCGCTATAATAGTCAGATCTGGGCCTATTGTGGAGATCTCTACTTGTTTACCCCCATACTGGCCAAGTCTGGGCCTATTGTGGAAAGCCCTACAGGCTTATCCCTATAATGGCCAAGTCGGGTCCTTTTGTGGAAATCCCTACAGGTTTATCCCCATAATGGCCAAGTCGGGGCCTATTGTGGAAATCCCTACAAGTTTATCCCGATAATGGCCAAGTCTGGGCCCATTGTGGAAATCCCTACTAAGAAAAGCACGAGGAAAGCCCTGAAAGGCCCTTATTTTTATTAGGGATGCCCTATCAGTTTTCCGCACGGGTATAACGTCTATACATTTATTCAAAGATTATGTTGAACATTGGGTTTAGCATGAGGATGATTATGGGTGCAATGGGCTGTTTTGGAGACGATCCTTAAATGAGTCAAATCTCTTCGAATTGACAATGTGTGTGTATGTGTGTATTTATGTCGATGGCTGATGGACCCTCCGCGTCCTCGTCTCGACTGCGGCGAAGGCTGATGCAATTTTCGCCATACCCGCTGCATGCGAATGGGTTTCTCTTCCTGCCTTATTTTTCCGTTATTTCTTTTTTGCAGAAAAGTTGCTCGCCAGCACGCACCTCGTGCAAACGCACACGCGCGGACGTCGCAAATTTGGAGCGGGAGCCTTGCGTCTACGTTTCCACATACACAGCGAGAGCCCTTGGGAAGCCTAGAACCGTTCTGCACCGATGGAGAGAAAGAGAGAGCGAGAGAGAGAGAGAGAGAGAGAGAGAGAGACGAACTAATGTAAGATGCATTCTTGAGAGGCGAAATGAAGAAAAAAGAAAAGGAAAAAATAGAAAGTATGAGACGCGGAAAGAACGAGATGAGGATGAGAGAGGGGATAATTGTTGCGGAGACGGCGGTAAAAGCGGCTGATGTAAGACTCCTTGATTCTTGGCTCGACGCGAGAGTACGCGCTGCAAGGCTATGCGTACACCCCTACCTTTTTGTGCTTCTTTTTTTTTCATTATTATTATTGTTATTTTTCGTTAAAATGATTGCTTGGAACAAGTACCACTCGCGTAGCCATTTTTTTCTTCTCTAAATAATAATTAATCTATAACTTCTGTAACGCCAAGGAAATGTTTTTAATTTCCGCAATATACACACACATATATATATATATTTCGAACGTAAAACATGTCGGGGGTTCGAGCACTATAATTAAGACGTATTGCGGCAAGACGACCGAGCGGCGCATATATGACCACGCGGAGCTATTGACAAAAAAGCTAAAAAAAGAAAAAGAAAATCATCTATAATCATGTACCGAGCCCTTGCCGAGATCTGCACTGTGCCCGCATTCATATACACATACAAACGCGTGCATATAGTGTATACATAGAAACGTATGAATGTGCATCTGTGTGTGATGCAACGTTAATGGACGAGAGGAGAATAAATAATTCGCGTATAACGGTTGCATAGCCGCGCGCGCGATCGAATGAGGAATTATATACACGATATGTCGAGGTGAATTCGTCGTCGATAACCCGCCGAGCGATACGCATCGATAAGAGTATACGTACATACACAGACGTGAAAGTCGTTTTTAACAACCGTCAATTTTCCACCTATTTTTCCAGACGTTTTTTTTTTTCATTCGTCCAGCTCTTTGGCTTGGTGGTTCTTTTTCTCAATTTTTAAAATGAATATTTGTTGTTAATGTGCGTGCGGTACCCTGTTCCTGCGTATAATCGATTATTATCATCCACGTGCAACGGCGTGGAATGATTTTAAAAAATACGTAACAAATAGGTCAATTGGCATAGAATAAATATTAAAATTGACACGAAAAAGAGGAGGAGTAACAGAGATCGAGGTAATAGATGAATTAATGAATGAGTAGATAAGTAGATAAAGGAATTGATGTATACATATAAAAGAGAGAGAGAGAGAGAGGGAGAGAGTTCTGGAACAACTGCGCAACCCAAACGTACAAACGAATACGTGCATAAACAACTTAATTAAAACATTGATATAGTCGAATCTAATTGAATCAAATTTAAAATATTGAAATACAGTAAAATCTAAATTAGCTACCGAATTGATAGATCATTAGATATAGAAACAACTATGAAAGAAGGAGAGAGGAAGAGAAATGGCTGTAGCAAAAGCGAGTCAGATAAATTTTCGCATCCACCGATGGACCAGAAGCCGCAGACCTGTCACAGGCCATCGTGTGTTCCACTTACGACGAACGTGGATATGCAGAGACAAGAGAGGGGCATTGGGGAAAAAAGACTACAAGTCCCGACCGTTTCTTATCACGCGTCCGCCTAAGGCGGCGCGGCCAGCATCCATTATTTCGCAACGTTTCCGATGTACTTGGCCTTATCAAAGTTTTGATCGGCTCACGGCGCACGCACACGATATATATATATTCGCGTTATTGTGCATGCAAAATGCTATGCGGTTCGTTCAGGCAGTTCGCCACGAGTCTCGCTTTCACAGGGCTACATTTTTTTTCGTCCACTCAGCGGTACGCCGATAAGAGAAAAATTAAAAAGAAAAACAAGACAAAGGCGATCACGAATGAAACTCGAGAATTTGCACCGTGAATTAGACACCTCCTCAAGAGGGGGCGGGGGAAGGGCGATAAAAGCTGCTCGTTACAAAGTTTGTCCCGATATGCAGATTGTGTACAATTCTTTATCTCCGGGTGTTTTTATTCCACTCCACGAGCCGTTGATAAAATTTGAAAACGCAGATTCCCCATAAATATTTTTTCATTAATATTATTCAATAATAGTTCAATAATCAAATGATTTCATTACATTGAGAGGATTCAAATAACCGGTTTTGTCGCAAATATTTGCCATAAATATTATTCATCATGCGTATAGTTAAAAAGAAAAACAAATTCGCGCCCGTAATCGAATCAAAACGTAAATATGCACACAACGGAATAAACGCTCATGATTGAATTGTCATCATGAATGTTGCTCCGGAACATTGTGTTTTTATTTTGTATTATATTTTTTCAAGCTTCGTTCAGAGGATTTACAAATATGCGCTGCACAATCAATACTTCCAATCATAAAGGTTTAATGAATAAACGGTACGCTCTAAGTGAAACCTTAAAGCCCGTTGAATTGATTAATTGAGAAAAGTGAAGAAGAAAAAAGGAAAAAAAAACAAAGCGACGAAAAGAAACAAAAAAGATTAAAAGGAGGGAAAGGTTTTCATTGCAAGAAATAAATGTATTCTGCCGCCGGTCACAATCTTCAGAACTTACTTTTGTGCCTGGAGAAAATTCGGAGTTTCTTGAAGAACGGCATGACGCTCCCGACGAGTTTTATATCGCAACGTGGTTATGTCCTTTCTTCCTCTTCTCTGCTTCACCGTGGCTCGGCCTTCCTACTTTTTTCCGCGGTTGAACTTTGATCGGGGATAAGAAAAGAAAAAATAATAATATACGCGAAATCTTTTGGTCGTCCCGGGCCAAATTGAAAATCGATATATCGAGTATCGACAAGCGGAATCCAGAGAGAGTGAGAGAGAGAGGGGGGGTGCGCGCGCGGGGGTAAAGAATAACAAGAAAGACGGCAAATAATACGATCGCGTGAGAAATCGTTTTCGTATTGCGAGAAAGAAAACCGGAGCTCTTTGCGGCTATATATCGGGTCGCGTTTCGCGTCCGAGAATCGAGTATTGGCGATCCGCTCTATCGGACGAGCCAAAGCGAAGTGATTTGCTCGCTTCCAATGCACTTTTATCCGGTCCCTCTCTTTCTTTTCTCTCTCTCTCTCTCTCTCTCTATCTCCTTCTTCCCCCGTTTCCTCCGCGTCCGGGTGAGAGCACACTTATGTACGGCAAGGGCCACCTCCTCCTCCTCCTCCTCCAACTTCTCGTCGCCTCTGTATATTTCAAAGTGTATAAAATAAAGGCTCCCCGTGTAGCGAGCTTCGTGACAGCGCGTGGTTCGCGAAGTAATCGATGCAGCTCGATGCGTTTTATCGCGCTAGTCCGGAAATTCACGGCGAAACGCTAAGTTTCGATAAGTTTTGGTCCGCGTGTCGCCAATGTACAATCGCGATGTTACCTTTGGATAAATATATATGTACATATATGACGCAAAATGACAACAAAAAAAACTTATTTAAGGGCGAAACGCTACCAACGAGCTGAAATTTTTTCTGGGAGTTTATACCTCCTTTGCTGATCATTCTGTGCAGTTTACATACGATCCACAGTACCGTTTTTTCAAGAAAAATAAATCGGAACCTCGACGTATTTCGTAGGCTAATTACATTACGCTTATGGAAAACGCCCGATCATTTTTCACTACATTATTAATATCTGCTAAGAAAGTGCTCCCACGGAGTTTAACAAATTTGTACGCTTCGACTTATTATTGGACTAACCCTTGGCACCGTAAAAAAAAAGGATTCACAGTACCGTTATGAAATTATTAATGTATTCAATAGTGCATTTGTTTGGGTTGGCAACGTCGAAGATTGCACAAATGCTACCAATATTATCCGTATTCGGTAATCACGTCTGGGAACCTCAAACTACTCGGTCAGGAAAATTAACAACGAATATTATTTGTTCTTATTCTCTTAATGAGTAATAATTACATGATATTCATTTGATAACTGTGTTCAGAAATTATATTTTCCTAGAAATTTCTAGGCAAAGACAATATGAAGCGGATTTTTTTCAAACATACATTTTTTTTAGAGTATCTGGAAATTATTATTTTTTTTTGTTCTCTTCCAGTTTATAGGCAGCTTTGGTACAAACGTTTTCTTTGCAGCGAAATTCTTTTTACTCGGACCGATATTCTTGTCGGCAGCTCCTTGGCCGATATTGAGGTTACGAAGAGGTACGTCTCACACTTCGCAACACGTCTGCCAACCTAGGCATTATCATATACCGCGACTTACGACGTTGCCAATTCATTTTGCAAAAATTGAGCGAGAAAAAGTTAAAGAAAATAACTATACAAAGTAATGAAAACATTTAATGTAATCACCAAATGTTCAACAAGGCATATGTTTTACAAATAGATGTAGAAAAATTGTGCGCAAACGTACGTTTAATATGACGATTATTTGATAGCTAACAGTTGGTGACAGTTAATCGGCTCCATGCATAAGCATAGGGCGCACCCCTCGCCACCCCCGACTCCCGCGACTCCACCCCCTACAACGACTGAGAGCACTCGTGAGGGGACAAAAGAATTTCCAGTCGACTATTTAGGTGCCCCTCAATTATTATTATTGTACTGAAAAAGAGTAATAAAAATAGTGAAACTGAGATGACAAGAATTAAAACGTTATCTCTTGTTACAGATGTCCCGTAATTCTTTGTTGGTGCATCTAGAATTGAACCGTTTGCGCGCATCAAACCACTCATCATGGATACGAGCAAAAAATGAAACTTTCAATAAATAAAAAAAAACGTCTGCGTGCCGTTGCTGAAAAACTTGTATCGCTTAATTGTGGACTGCCGACTACTCCTTTGGACTACTCCTACCCTCTACTCTCCACGCCAGGGATTTTTCCCAAGGCTCTCTTTAGAAGTTTCCATCGTTCTCGCCGGCCCGCAAGTGAAGGTTCTCTCGACGATGATTATTCGAAGGAGACAACAAACAACGAACCACCGGGAAGACTGCTCGAGTGACGGAAAAATCCATTGCTACCCTCTACGGCCCACGCGGATATATATAATTGGGGAGAAAATCCAATTGGGTCGCGGCTTCACCGGGGCAACTTAGTTTTCGGTTAGTTGAAGCGGGTCCGTGTACACATACATATATGTATATTTATTATGGGTGTTTCGGGGGGGGGGATACGGCTGGACGGTTTCCAGGAGTTTGTCGGGAAAGGTTCCGGAGCACGCCCCGAGCCTACCCAAGGGCTACTCCATTTGATACATAGTACCTGATATTCCTCGGAATACAAACGTAACCAAGTCCTATATATATCCTCCTATCCTAAATATATTAATATCATTTTACATGCAATCAGAGCGTCAAGTTGCGCCGAGAACTGCCAAGCCACCCGCTAATTTATCGACAAAGGGCGACTCCTCCTCGGAAGCACACTCTATTAATTGGTATAGCTTGCACATCGGAAGGTACGGAATGCGTGTCAACAATTGCAAAATGCTGTTTTTTCACAAAATATTTTTCTTCCAAATTCCGAAAACATTGTTCTACGCGGGCAAAAACTATTTAAATTATCCATACGGTCCGCACAGGCAAATACTTTTTGGAAAAATATGACTTTTCTATTTGTTCTAGCCAATGGAAACGATGCGTCAAGAATTTCTCCGTAAAAGGCATTCAAAAGGACTCGTTAACGTTTTATTACTTATACATAAACATGCGCAAGAAAAAGAGAAAATACATTTAGTTTCAAAAATATCGACATCTTGTGTTTGCGTCGTGAATTTGGGCATTGGAAATCTCAGCTTGTATCAGAAAAACAGGAGAGTGAAGGAGGTGCGACGGACGAACCGGCCAACGACATCTAGCGTCGCGTCGTAGTAGCCGAATCTTGCTGCTTCCTCCTTGCTACCCTGTGCGCCTTAGACCTTCTGATACTTTCTGGACCGTAATACGGCTGGCTCGAGGGTCCGGTGTTACGGCAGAGATGTCAGCACCGGGTTTCTCGTATCGGGATAGCAGGAGATGCAAATACGGGAAGGAATCGGGTTGCGATCTCCTTGCTACTCCTGCGCTCCTGATACATCCTGACATCTTTTCGACGGCAATATGTCCGTTTTCCAGGGGCTGATTTGGTCAGCTGCTACTCGGTGAACATACGGAAAGCGTCCGTCTCTCGTCATTTAACCTACATGCATCAATTGTTTTCGATAGTTCAGTCTTTTTAGTTTCATCATAATTGTGTCAATTATAACCACCCGATCAAATTCCTCAATCCTCAATCCGTAAAATTTATTTAATAAAATAGATACAGCAATGGTAGTCGACCTATTGTAAGCGAACATTGTACAGTGTATTGCGAACAAGCTCAAACATTCAGACAGACTTTTTTTTACGTATTATTGTTCCATTCTATCCAGTTGATAAAAAAGATCGATAATCATTATTGAAAAAAATTACAAACAAGCGGTGTAGTTTTTTTTGTTGGGCACTTGTTTTTTTATATTAATAGTTTTTACAATTTATTTCGCTTACTACAGATAATAAACAATTTGCAAAGGCGATTGATGAAAATTTGGTTATTCGATTGCTCCGTTAATTTTTTAATAAAACTGATCTTAGATTATTTGTATGGCTTACACGTCCGGTCGGCAAAAATCCTACAACGAAGTTTTCTCCCAAACGGATTATATTTCGGGCAAACGAAGGAAAAGACACGTCGTTCGTCATTCAACAGAGCGGAAGGTTTCTTTTTTCGAAAAATCAAGCGTTTCGGAGAACACTGGGAATCTGTAAATCAGATATATCTCTCTTGCACTCATGCACGCTTTCGTACATTTTTAAAATTAATCGTAAGCATAACTATTATCAAATTATTGTTAAAACGATGGGTGAATCAATTGACTGTAAATAAATTACAACGCATCCCTCACTGTCTTATTATTTATTTACATGTGCGGGGAGAAAAAGTAAGTTCATTTTATCGTTGAACGCATTTGGGCATCGGAAATCTGGGCGAGTATCGGGAGCACATGACAGTGCATAGGAGGTAGCATGAACGTGCGTGTAAAAGCAGCATGCCAACGCCATCTAGCGTCTCCCTATGGTAACCGCGTCCCCCAGTAGGGACTTGTATCAGGATAACACGATAGGTAAGCAGGCAGGCATTCGGTACTGCTACCTCCTTGCTACTTCTACGCTCCTGATTCAATGGAGAATTTCTGGACGCTAATGTGGCTGGCTTGAAGGTTGCTGCGGCATGGCAGTGATGGCAGCACTTGGCTCATTGTATCAGGAAGACACAAAGATGGGAGCACGGTATTTGATCGGCAGGCAACCTCCTTTCTACCGCTGCGCTCCCGGTACAAGCTAACATTTTTCTAGAGCGTACGGCCGGCCGAGCTTTTTACTCTAGTAAAATGTGTCAAAACCCAGCACTTTTTAAGACGGAATGACACCTCATCGCGGCCGGTATGGTAGAACTATTATAGATTCCCAAAAATCTCTGAAACGGCTCTTCAGACCCCGTCGAAACTTTGCCAAACCACGTTAAATAGATGGATGAACAGCTGTCTGCCCCCCAAATTTTCTGAATTGAAGAAAAAAAATGTAGATTGGATTATCATAAGCCAATCTAGTTTTTTTTTCTCAAATTCAGAAAATTTGAGGGGCAGACAGGTGTTCGTCTATCTATTTGACGTCGTTTGGCGAAGTTTCGACGGGATCTAAAGAGCCGTTTCAGAGATTTTTGGGAATCTATAATTGTTCTACCATACCGACCGCGATGAGGTGTCATTCCGTCTTAAGGGGAAATTATATTTTAATACTGAAGCTAAACGGTTGGATACTGAAAATAACCGCAATGAAATTTTGTTCTTCAACCCTGCCAAACCCTTCTTAATAGGGGTTGACAGTATAAAAATCACTACATCTCGATAATTGATAGCCTTATTGAAAAATGTTTTAAACAAAAGTTCTTTAGCCTAATAAAATATGTGAAAGTTATCTGCATTCAACCCCCTATCCTTGAAAATAAGGGCACAAAAAGGATTTGAAGATTTGGGGTTAGCGCGAAAATAGTATAACTTTAGCAAGTAATGCAGCATATTTATCTATATATTTCACAACTTTTTTCGATTCATATCGAACCAGGATGAGTTCCTCTAAATTTTTAGAGATTTTTTTTAAGCATCCGTTACTCTTACTTTATCATCTTAAATATACTCAATTTATTACTTGCGCCCCACTGGAACAGAGGGACGTCCTACATGTCGTACGCCTCGCACTCGGAGCCACGCTTCTCCTACTATTCTGCGCATGTAAACCGAAAGGTCGAGGTTCGGCGCACCAAGGTCGAAGTGCGAGCCATTGAACCAACTATGCAAGTAATAATAATAACAATGTCGGGCGTACGGTTCTTCACACGACGAATATGGTTCGACAGCGAACCATATGCCATACAGCGTGTATGTCATTCATTGTAGTTATCATGGCTTAAGCGCAATTAAAGTAGCGTTATGGCTCAACTCGGGCATTGACTCGATGTAATTGATGAATTACTAACTTTTTTATCTATAAGAAAGTATTTTACATTTTGGACAAACGAAACTGCCCCGATTGGTCAAATGTACGGATAAAAATTCGTTTCTGCTCGAAAAATCATAGCAAAACTTCGGGACCGCTAAAATTGTTCAACTATCAATTGAACCTAGCTTGGAGCTGAAAAAAGCGTTGATTTCGAAATATTCTTAGTGAAATTATTCATTATGTGCATTTGATTTTTCTTCCATATGATTTTACATCTTTTTTAAAATACAATTACTACATTTTGCATGAAAAAATGACAGCGCTGCACCCGTTTCCCTATGATCCTTTGTTTTAAAGGTGCTTCGCGGTCAGCATGATACTTCGCGAGCCACAGAACCATTTTTCTCTCAGCTCTGCTGGTGAAATGAAAAGGATTAACCGAACCAATTTCGAGGTTTTTATTTCACATCCTTGTAGCGTTACAATATTTCAAGCATGGAGATCTTGGAACGTTTGGAAACATTCAAACGCCGTTTGTCCTCAAACTCATCGACATATAACAGAAACGAAAACTAAACAATTATCAATCACCATTGTCATAATTGTTTTTTCATCTTAAGTAAAAACTATTTCTTTGGAAGAAGTTTGGCATTTCTAATTTGGCACGAATGAATTACATTTTAAAAAAGTCAAAACAAATGTCAAGTTTAAGCCCTTCTTTGCAAAGATAGGGGGTTGGACGTTAGATAACTGTCAACATATTTCATTATTCCATTTTTTTTTACTTTCAACCCCTATTTCGAAGGGTTTGGCAGGGTTAACGAACAGAATTTCATTGGGGTTACTTTCAGTCTACAACTATTCACCTTCAGTAAAAAAAATCGAATTTCCCCTAACAAAGAGCTGGATTTTGGCACATTTTACTGGACTATTTGCGCGAGTGGGAATTTCGGCATGAAAACTCGGTTTGTATCGGGAGAATATGATAGGTGACTAGGTATTTCCACTTGACTGTGCGACCTCCTTGGTACGTCTGTACTCCTGATACAAACTGAAATTTTTCTCAACAGGAATATGGCTGGCACGAATGAGAGCGCTGTGGACGCGACGCGGCCGAGGCAACGCTCGGCGCGTCGTATCAGGAGTACATAATGCGCGAGTAGGTATTTCCAGTTAGATTTCTGCTGCCGCCTTTGCTATTTCTGCGCTCCTGATCCAAACTGAGATTTTCTGGACCGCAATATGGCCGTTTTCAATGGATTGTGTGAACTTACGGGGCCCGTATTTTTTTAACTTTATTTATTATTACCTTGAAACTAACCACCCGATCAAAGTAATCTTCAATCGGTGAGAGAAAAAATGATTTTACTTCGCGGTGCCTTCTCTTCTCAGTCAAGTGGTTTAATTTACTAACTAGTCATTGAGGCACTTGGAATGTACGATAATCGATGAGAATATCTTTCGTTGAGGAGATGTCGAAGCGGGAACAAACGACGGGACTCGTTTCTTTTTTTTTTTAATTTCTTTATTTTCCCATACATTTTGTTTATTGACAATAATAATATAACAATCTGCAGAGATACCGAAAGTTGTAAATTTATACAGAACATCTGACTACCCTAGCAGATTGGGTGCCTTGATAAATGCCAATGAAAGTCGTTTGATATGCCTATTGAAGTGACTGGCAGAATGCCGTGCCTATTATAGGCATTTATAGTTACTTTGGCAGGCATTCTAGTTCAAATAGTGACGGTAAGTGCTGAAGAGTGACCAAACCAAAATTTTGTATCCGAAGTACCGGCATTTTTTTGGTCATTCACCGGCTTTATTAGGCACTCACTGGCATTACATTTTTTTAGGCATTCACCGGCATTTTTCGATATTCACCGGCATTACAATTTCTTCTGACAGCTGCAGTATACCCAAAGCCGAAAGTCCGAATCAATAACCAGCCAACTGAGAAGGAGCACTTCATATGGTAATATACTGGTTGTAGTATCCAAGATGTATGCTCATTCCATCCCAACCAAAATTGAGTTCCAGTTACAACGTAAGGCCTTCGTCACGAAATAAAATTGTTTGAAAAAAATCAAACAAATTGATATCATGATAATCTTGAATATGATTGGTTTTTTCCAAACTTGTTTCTCCACATGAAGTACTTGAAAATCTTACCGAAATGTATTTTGGTTAGGAATGTAAGTGCAAAACATTCTCGCCGAGACTCAACAGCCACTCGCACCAGTATTTTCATAGACATTCTGACCGGCATTCGCATCAGTATTTCCATAGACATTTTAACAGGCACTCGAAAGGCATTCTCTGTGCGCTCATAAAATTTAACGTTCGTCATTCATCGGCATTTACCGGCACTTTTTGAACTAATATGCCTACCAAAGTGCCTTGGGCATTCTTATAGTAAATTGATAGGCACCCAATCTGCTAGGGTATTCGTGAATTGTTGTGTGTTTATTTGTTTGGGCACGTTTCTTGTTGTTGCTGCTGTTTGTCTGCTTAATATCATCTTCGTTTGCTTGTCTGCATGTTGATTATATCAAGTAGTTTTTCACTTATTAACGAACAAACGTACAGGCAGGCAAATTTTAGTAAAAAATCGATTCTCCCGCTTGTGAAACTCCATAATAAAGTACATAAGAAGCTTTTGAGCTTTTATAGAAATTTCGAATTCTCTTCAGGTGTCCCAGCTGGGCCGCGCTACTTTATTCCATTTCCTCGATGCACGGAAGTTCCGAGACGTCAGTCGTAAAGATTTCATTAGGAATTGAACCCTCCTCGGTCGCGTTTCCGCACGCAAGCGCGCGCGCGCGCGCGTGCACACATGCACGCACCGACTCATATTTACATACAAATGCATGCAAGGGCAAAGTTCACGCCTTCCCTGGCAGAAGCGAGAGCCTTCGTATTCACTATCTCAGGCGAAGAAATGAAAACTGCCGAGTGGATATCCCTTTGAATCTGGTTTCTTGCTCCCGGAGAAGGTACACGTAGCCATCGATCCGCTCCCGGTCTCTTCCCAACCTCCTGTCCCATCCTACACCGCCAATCACCTCACTCGGTATGCAAATGTAATGCATCTTGCGTTGGCTTTTTTCTCTCATCATTTTTCTTCGCTATAAGAGAACCCTTCTCTCTGCGCGGTTTAATTTCCAGCAAACCGAGGGGAAAAAAATTGAACAAATTGATTCTTAATCGATTGGCCATCTCTCTCCCTCTCTCTCCGTCCTTTTTTTTAATGGCGTGGGTGACAATATTACAAGATTACACGCAGGCGCTTGTGCTGGGAGATTTCAATTGCGACCCTCTTGTACACACAGCTGAGTCGGCTAGACTTGTATAATTTATCGCTTTAAATGTCCTGCACCCAATTCCGTATGGATCGCCGCATCATACAGCTTCTGCGGACACACCTATTGACCATTGTGTTGCCTACTCACAGTTAGTGATTTTAATCAATATCCGGTGCAGTTTTTATTTGCACATGATTCTTGGTGTGTGTGTGGGTATTTTCAGTTACATTCGTTATATGACGTGAATGTTCCATGCCACAGCCCTCTTGTTTTTAATGTCGACATCTTCATCGGTTGATTGGAGGAGTTTTATAACATGCGGACAGCCAATGACAAAGTCGCATTTCTTAATGCGGTTATCGTGCGTGCATGCGATTGCTATGAACTTGTCAAAAGGGTCACTGTGACGCGACGTCGTTCACCTCTTTGGCTCACACTAGAGCTGCGTCAACACATGCGGCGAACTTTCGTGAAAGTTGCTCGCGATGGGCTAAAAAGGGACATCAGATGTGCGGAGAATAATGATTATTGGGAGAGTTTTTCATCGGTGAACGAGTCCGCTATGGTTTGGAATCTGGTACGGAAGCTTGGTCTTCTCCCTGGCAGTGGTTTGCGATTGCAGCCAGCCTTTTCCCTGGACAACCTGAACATAACATTTTTAACAGCAGGTGCACCGAATAACGACGTCGTGCAAGATTTTGGAGGATGTGACCATGGACCGTCTGGCTCATGATAATGCATTCTACTTTGCGCATGTTACTCCGAAAGTCGTAGAAAAGACATTTCGCAGAATCAAATCATATATCGAATGAATAGTATTGTAACTGGAATGAACAAACCCTCCATTATTGTTATTATTTTTTGCTATTGTATAAATAATTTAATGTATTTATTACCTTATCTAATACCTCAATATTATTATCGCTCATATTAGTCGTCATAGTTTTGAGTGTACAAAAAAGTGTATGTACATATGGTTTTGAAGCTTGGGGAGCTGAAGCTCCAGAGCACGAAATGAACAAACGTTCTCTCTCTCTCTGTCTTGCCAAAAGTGGCAAATGCCAAAGTTGCCAAAATGGCAAATTCAAGACAATACACCCTAAAAACTTGTAGATGTTTCTTACCTCAGCGAACTAGGGCGAAACTTGTATCTGTTCTTATATTACCAATATTCGACTACTGTTGCTGTATCTTATTCGGGTTAGCTGATGAATATAATACCATTCTCACGGTGGCACTAAACTCCTGTGTGCGGTTCATATTTGATGCCAAATTGTTTGAGCACATCACACCCTACTGGGACAAGTTGGCCTGGTTGCGATTGGACGACAGGCGGAATTTTTTTTATTTTAAGCATAGCATATGAAGTTCTCCACTCTGGCAGGCCCACGTACCTAAGTTCGTTACTAAAAATGAACAATCCTAGCAAAAATATGCCCTTACGAAAAAGCCATGGGTATCTCTGCATTTCTCATTTTAGGACTGAATGTCAAAGGCACTTCTTTGGGATTTCAGCTTCCTATCTGTGGAATTCTCTACCATCCAGGTATGTGAACCTTAGAAGAAAGGCTTTTTCTGGCCTCGTTTATAAGCTGCTTCTGAAGGAAGAAATTTAAATTGAAAATTAAAATTTAGTTTAATTTTAATGGAATATAATGTAATGCAATTCATAAAACGATAGGAGTTATTAAGTTGTCAAATGTAGTAGGTGTAGAATTTGTCGGATATGTATTAACATTGTGCGGAATTACCATTGTATAATTAGATGTAAGGCTTTATTTTGTATTCAGTCGTTTAATTGGAAAAATTGTAAGCGTTATTATATGGTTTGTCTGCCAGAGGAGATATAGTATCCTAGAGCACTAATGAAACTATCTCTCTCTCTCTCTCTCTCTCTCTCTCTCTCTCTCTCTCACTCTCTCCTACGCGGTGCAAGAGATACATAGAAAAAACTTTTTTCCATGAACACTGAAAAGAGAGCTATATATTTATATAGAAGGTTGAATGAAATTTCCTCCCGGTGTTCGCAGCTAGCTCGTGCATGGTGAAATATTTGACGGAACAAGAAAGGGAGGAAGCGAGACACGAGAATGGACGTAGAAATGAGATTTCACATCTGTGACAAGCTCCAGGGATCAGCAGAATCCAATAACGACAGGGCGAAAGCAAGAGACTACGAACCCCCTTTTCATTACGATATAATATCGTCTACATTCAACAAGCCCGACTAAGACAGTCAAATAATCTAATTAGAGGGAAAAATGTCAAAGTACGAGAAACTTTGAGGCGTATAATTCGAGCGGGTAATAACCTCTCTCTCTCTCTCTGTACGTGTGTGTGTGCAGACTCGCACTAGGCAGTTTTTGGGCATTTTAGGTTATGACTGAAAATCTGAATAGGGTCCCACAAACCCGAGTGTCGCAAGTATGTCCCGAAAAAATAAGTGTGGCATGCTAGGGTTATAATACCTATTATTTTGCGCGTCGCATGACGATGTGTACGCAGCCCCGAATCTAGGGGTTAAAGGGGCGGGGGGGGGGGCTAACCGGGGTACCCACCCCGGGCGGCAATTTAAGAGGGCGCCAAATTTGAGTGTTTAAAAAAAATAGTTTCCCTAAAGCGCCTAGTATCCCGAGCGCTTTAGTGTAAGTGAGTTTTGATGGCCTCGCGATCCTAGCCATCGAAAATAATAAGATTCTTTCTCGGAAAGGAAAGCTCGACGTGTAAAGCAAGATTGGATGGTAACATTTTTCTGGGCCCTAAAGATTGAAGGTGTGTGTACAGTCTGGCCTGTGCGTTGTCTACACTGGTTGTCTGTATTCTATATCAATGTCACACATGAGGAAAAGTTATTAGCAAATAGGTTACAAAGAGAGCAACTTTATTGAAGGGTACTTCTTCTCCGGTTACAAAAAATCCCGCCTAGTGTATTTGTTTTGTGAGTTTGTTAGAATCATTAATTTCAAATGCTGGAGTGAAGAGGCGCAAATGTCAAGTTTTTACCCCGGCTCGGAAAAATCGTAGATCCGGGGCTGTGTGGACACACTGGTGTTATCTCGTTGTGATACTCTTGGTGGGCGGAGGCAAATGGAGTGTTATCAATATTGACGTTTGGAGAGGCGGCAAAGAATTTCCACATACGTATTTTTGTCACGTCGAGAGTATGTTGCTCAAGTGTTTCGCGAAGTGGTATCAGAATTGATATAAGGGAGAGGTAGAGTTTTTATTCCCACGAGATATTCGAACGCCCCTAAGAATATTCAAGTAAAAAAAACTTTTCTATTGCAGAAGAATCCGTGTCATTCTTTTTTTATGTCTGTAAGATTTATGTACGTATTTTTGCTTTGTTTTGATACGCGAATGAACGTGGAGGGGCGTAGTATTATTGATTTTTTTTCTTCCGGGTGAACGAAAATACACGAGAAGTACGGTTCACATGATTCGCAAAACACACGGCATATTTTCTACGCGCAGAAAACGCTCATTTCCTTCCTCCCGTGAAAGTCGTTACTGTACAGGTTTAAGGCTCGCAACCGCGGTCTCTCTCTCTCTCTCTCTCTTTTTCTCTTCAGGCAGTGACATATATGATGAATTCGATCATCACGGCGGGCAGAAGACATTGAGGCACAATGTGTCGCGGGGCACTGTCGGCTACATGCGATTTCTCGGGGGTTTGTAGCTCCTACAAACCGACATTTTTTGTGTTGGACCTTTATTTATATTGAGTCTGCTCAAGCTTAAAAGAAAGTCAACAGCAGCTGAGAAAAAATTATTAAAAATGAAAAATTGATTTAAGCCTTTTTGTAGCAGCTGGGGCTTTCAGTCCTAATCGATCATGTTATTATTTATAATGCACTCAGTGATTTGTGTTGTTCCCCTCGTAGTTTATTAATAATTGCACCGAAGACGGACAAGCCGAAAGACAGATCAGCTTAGAATAAGATAAACCGATGTTCAACGTTCCTGTGATATGTAGAAATAAAAATTGAATTATTCTTATCAATATTTCTATATTCGTGTACATATTGGTACTGATTTTGTTGTGTTGTCCTGTTATCAACGTGATATATAATATGCGTTGTGATATTGTTGGTGTGTATGAAAATCGGTTATCTATGTTATGAAAATATAACAGAGTTCCAATCGGCTTATTGTACCCTACGTCCCGCAGTACTTGACACACTTGACATTGACCCCACCAGTGGGGTACATTAATCCAATCCGATATTTTTGTTCGATCTCATTATTTCGGAATTTTAAATCTTTTCGCAAAAATGGTAGCTTTATTGTACGGGAAAAGGTGTAAAAAATCGGTTATGCACGTTTTTTCTCTAATCAGACTGATGCGATAAGGGTGAAAATTGTGCCCCAACTTCTCCTACTATGTCATTCCCCTAGCAGAGTGAAAAACCTGCTGGTCCGCGTCTCCCCTCCGCCTTGACCACCCGGTTCTTCTCCGTTATCGAACGATAAGATTACCGGAGAATATCCTCTGCGCTCGTAGATAGATACACCCATAATGGACGCACGGGGATTTTTCGCGAGCGAGCTTTTGATCCTGCCGCGACCAGCCCCAAGGGCGTATTCTTCTATCCAATGTTTTTTCGTTATATCCCTTGCGGACGAGCCATTCCAGCCGAGGAGTATCTAACGAGTGAAATTTCTCACTTTCGGTTTAGAGCGAAACTGGAAAACAAACACGTTTGGTGAGAAGTTTTTTTCTTCATTTATTTGGCTCTGTACAGGTTTTGCTACAAATTTTATTAATAATTAATAATACAGTTACGATAGATATTTGTTTTTCTTCATTTCTTCTTGCTTTTTTTCTTCATTTCTGTTTGGTTTTTGAAACGATGTTCCCCGCGCCATTGCGAGCAGGCGTCGAAACGAAAGAAAAAAAAACATCGAAAAAGGACGAAAAGGTCACTGTTTCGTTGAACGTTCGCCGACGAAGAAGCCAACTGTTTCGAACTGGGCTCGAAGTATGTTGATGTTTTGTTCCGAGGTGGCGCTCCGAAGATCGTAGAGAATTTTGCAAAATGATCAATCGGGCACGAGTTTCGACTAATTGGCAAACCCCTAAAAAATACTGCGATCCGTATTTGGCGAAAGATCTAAAGATAAATGTTCCTAAACTCTATTCGATACATATGTGTATGTGTGTGTATATATATATGTACACACACACACACACATACATGTTTTTTCCTTCCGTTTTTTCTCGTACTCGTTCGTTCCTTTGTTATTTCTTTTTCCTTGAGCGACTAAGGTAGTATCCTTCGTACATTTATATATATATTTATAATACACACCCACACACACACACCGACACACGCATATATATATATATATATATATATATATATATATATATATATATATATATATATATATATATATATATATATATATATATATATATATATATATATATACATACACGGATGTGTGTGTATATAAACACGATAGAAAAACGTTTCCCATTATTCGTCGTTCGCGTCCCCTTCCAGTGTCCGAGGCGATCGCTCCCTCTCCGTACAACCGTAATTTCCTGACTAACCGTCGCAGTTGGGTGAATGTACAATAAATTCTTTTGTTCATTACCGCAAAATAAAAATACAACCGATGTCGAAGAATCGGAGAGAAATATTGTAGCTTTTTTGTCGCTTGTCTCATCCGCGCAGTGTCCCGGAAGACAGCGTAATAATCCTATAGCGAATACTCGTACAGCTCAATTTTACAATCTTACACGACGTAGAACTGAGTATTTTGGCCTTGCGCATTTTGCGTACACGATTCTTTCCATCGCTTATTTTTTCTCCCCCTTATCGTTTGTTCTTTAAAACCAGATTTAATACGTGACGGGCGCGCACCGTCGCTCAATTGGATTATACAAATACTTAATGATCGCGGATACTATCGATCGAGAGACAAGAGCATTCGTCTCTCCAATCGTCAAGCGAATATTTCTTTTGTTTTGCCTGCTTACACGTTAATATACTCGTAGATTTATTCTGAACGATTAAAACGACCAAGGTCCGTTGGAAAGAAAATATTTTCATTCGTCTGCCTCGCTCTCTGTCTCTCGGTGCCAAACACGCATGTATATCCATGTATGCAGGGTGTCCCAGAAGTCGCGCCGGTGGTGGTTGGACAAATTTCGAGCAGAAATGTCCGTTTTTCTCTCCGATGCACCGTTGCGCAGATATTCACGACTCCAGAAGGAGGGGAATCGGATTTACTATCGCTAATGAATGAATAACTGAGGAAACTTTTGGGACGCCCTGTGTATATATTACGCGCTACATATCGTAGTACTTGCCTCTCGGTAATAACTCATCCGACAACACACGGGGGGGGGGAGGGGGTGTGTAAAATTCGTATGGAAAAGAGGAAAGAAAAAGTCCTCGAAGAAGCACAGTTTCCTTGATTTCGTATTCTTTAGTCGACTCGTTGGCTCCGTCCCTTGTGTGTGTGCACGCGCGCGCGTGTGTTGTCACTCGCGTAATCTAGGAAGCGGTTGTGGCGGTTGGCAAAAATGGCGCGGGTCACGCGAGGCTCTCCTGCTCGCCCCAGCCCTCGCTGTCGCATTCGCTCTCAGATGCCGAATCGCTGTCGCTAAATTCAACGGCGAGGCGTCGGGCGAGTATCGAGGCTACGTCGTTAAGAGCGTTGGTGCGTTCGCCCTCCTTCTGCTCGATCTTCTCCACCTTTCGCAGCTTTATACCTGTTTTAAGAATATATTCGATCAAATAGTGATTCGGCTTGAATCGAAAAATAACCTCGAGCAAGGAGAAATTGGAGGGAATACCGTCTCTGATGGCTTTGAGTAGATCGTTGCGCGGATCGACGATCGGTATATTAGGATTCTGACCCTTTCTCGCTTGTCCGTCGATAATGTTCTTGACGGGTTTGAGCTTGGGTGGATTGTTGGCGATCATTTTGGCAATGTCGCCGTTCGTCAGTGGCATCGGTGGGGTCGGCCCGTTCAGAATGGGCGGCGGTGGCGGAGGCGGTGGAGGCGGTGGAATGTTGCAGGGCGGCGATACCGGTCTCTGCGGTATGGGATCGGGGGTGGGCGGTGGCGGCGGGAGATCCTGCGGCGCTGGATCGGGCTCGTCGACGCCCAACGGAATCGTCTGATTCGGCGGAGTTGGCGTCGAGTGATGACTCGGCAAGGGGCTGTTGGAGCGACTGCCGTTTCGGTTTAGCAAGTGAGAGGGTATCGTACCTGCGAAAGGAAATGAGCCGTTCTCGGTATGACACGTCGAAGGATTACGAGGAAGGATCGTTCGGGAGAGCTTACCGTTTATCGGCGGTGGAGACATCGCTTCACCCGGTGGTGGAGGAGGAGGCGGAAGCGTGTCGCGTCCGGTGCTCATCGATCTTCCTCTCGTCGGTGTATTGTTGGCCGAGGCGATGGTCGGTGTCGAGTTGCTCGAGGCGTTGCTCGGCGGAGCTGGCGGTGGCTGCGAGGGCCTAGATCTTCCACCCCGGCTCGGTGTGCTCTGGCCCCCAGGGCTCTGGTAAGTCTCGCTCCCCGGTTGGCCCTGACCCGGTGCGTAGTGCGAGCTGTACAGGCTCCCGTCGTCGTAACCCTGAGACGCGTAATTCTCCGCTCTGTAAAAGCATATTTCCTCTCAACCTTGCAACGCGTTTCTCCCTACTCGATTATTCTTTCTCTACCTCTACCGCCCCCCCCCCTCTCTCTGTCTCGCTTTGCCATCTGATAATGTTACCTGTAGTGATCGGAAGCGGGTGGGCTGTAGAGATGTTGCTCCTCCGAGGGATAACTTGGCCTAAGCTCGATGCTGTTGGGCCGTGGTGGCCTCGGTTCCGTCATCACCATGCCCAACAGGGACTCGTCCGGTATATTGTGGGCTGTCCGATACTGCACGCCCTGACTGGGCATTATGTACTCGCCGTGGCCGACCGCCAGTTGCCTTTGCCTTTCCCTCGTATTGTGAGGCTGTCTCACCCGCCTCTTGTGCCTTCCACCACCGCCACCGCCGCCGCCACCCTCGTTCCGAGGCCTGTGAGGCTGTACGTGCAAGAAAATCGTTAGATCATCGCATTTCTCCCCTCCCTCGCCACACTTTGTCGCCTCTCTCTCTCTCTCTCTCTCTCTCTCTCTCTCTCTCTCTCTCTTCCAATTTCACCGGTCAAACGTGGTGCGATTAAAAAAGGCAAGCGAAAAATTTCATCATGGACAACGGGTGGATGATATTAGTGGCGCTTCGGCGAGACACAATCGCGCTCGGGATTACTATCGTTGTTTTTCTTTTTTCTACCTCTGATGATGAACTGAATGATTCGTACACGAGAACTCAACGTTTTCGTAGCGTTAAACTACTTTCAAAGCGGGCCAGCTACTCGTAGCAATCCTCTAACAGCGCAAAGAGTAGAGAATTAGGTTGTTAACGAGTGGAAGGGAAAAGAAAAGAAAAAAACCACAAAACGCACACACACGCACTTTGAGGATGAATTTGACAATTGTGTGGGCGATTGAGAGCGAAATTATGGGGGGGGGGGTCACGGCAGTTTCAACGATTAATGCGAATGATCGATATGAAGATAATTTGTACAGAGTGAAATGGGTGGTTGGTGGTCGGGTGCTTTTTTCGCTATTAAGAGCGTACAAATATAACGAGATGGAGATTATAATAGTATACATATGTATATGTATTATATATATATGGAGGATAAAAGAAAAAAAAATGAAATAACTACAAAGATCCAAACCATCGACTTGCCTCTCTGAACGGTTCGGCATATTCAGACTCGGTCTATAACCAAGGGGACAGTATCGGTAGTTAGAATTGTTCGTGTGATAGCAACAAGTTTAAATTCACAATATGTAATAGAATATCGAAAGAAAGCGAGTGTCCTCGTTCAGCACGTTCTGGAAGCCCTGAGAATGTTTTTTTGTTTTCTCACATTCGAGGCAAAACGTGATGAGCGAAGTTGTGGATTTGAAAAATCGGAAGCCCTGCGTTTTTTACCTTTTTCCCCCGATCGTGAAGCTTCTTCTCCGTGTCCTTGAGCATCTCCTGACTCCACAGATCGAAGAAGTAATTCGGATCCGTATAAAACTTGAGACCGTCCTTACCGTCCTCCCTGAAACGAAAAAAAAAAACGAAATAAATTAAAATAAAAGGGAGGATTGCGGAGAGGGCGGCGGTTCGCAGCAAGCGTCGCCGCCGCCGCCGCCGCCGCTTCGGTCGCCGGAGAATAACCTGTAAACGTTGAGTTTGTCGAGGGGCGGAGGGGTGTCGCACTGCTGATAAGTCTCGAGCATGGCAGTCGGCATAGTGTCCCGTGAAACGACTTGCTGGTCGAATATCACCGAGCTCTTGAAAGCCTTTCGCATGTGGATGTCCTGGAGCGACACTGCGAAATCAAATTTAGGCATTGAGACCCGCGAGGTACGTTCGACTCGCGCGCGTAAGCTAGACGATTCGTCACGTCAAAGCACCCACCTTCCTCGACATTGCTGTCGAGCTGCGTTACTTTAACCGCGAGCCTGTCTATCCTCGCCTGGAGGGAATTTGCCCGATCGCTGAGGGTGACGGCCTCCCTGGCGAGTTCACCGAAGAGATCCTCGGCGTGTCTCGACAAGCTCGACAATTGCCTTATCGTGTTGGCCAGCGTGCCGTTCGTCGCGGCTTCCAATTCCGAGGGGAGCGGAAACGCCTCGGGTATCGTGCCCCGCGCAACGTGCACCGGCTCCACGAGCCTCTTCGGAAGTGGCATTTTTCCCGCGCTCTTGGATCGCGCGCCCTTGGCTTTCACTCGAGCTCACTCACCGCTTTCCCGAGACCTGCCAAACGAAAAAGAGACAAACATTAGAAAATCTGCCAGTCCCGGTGATGACGCTCCCTTTATCGAAGAGTTCGGTCTTTTCGACTCTGCTCTCCCAGCTCGTTACGCGATCGAGTTGCGAAGGCGCCTCGTCGGCCTGGGGGACGACCAACATTTTTCTCTCGTTAGCGGTGACGCGAGCCGTATTTGCCAGTTGAGAGACTCGACCGCCAAATGGAAAGTAGCTCGAATACAAACTTGCTATTAAAATTCCATCCGAATACTCGTCACTCATTCCCCAACAAAGAGCGCCCATTTCCTTCCCAGCTCTTCCACAATTAACTCCTTCGAGTTTCTCGACGACTTTTTTCCACATCTACTCTGAGATTGAGGAACCTCGCGGTCAGGCCCTATCTCTTATCTCGCGTGATAATGGCACGCCATCTCTCTCGAGCTCCCTGGAGAATGGTCAAAGTGTTGGGGATAGAAGCAAAGAGCGAAATTTGTCAAGTGCAGTACGGTCGCGTACACGAGAGCCGGGGCTCTGCTTCCGGCTACCCCCTCAATAATCCCATTGGCCTCAATTAGCAGCAACGTTAGCTTCCCCCGTGCTCCGTGAGTGCGCTCTTATCGTGGGACAGCGAGCAAGGTCGACGCGGCGGGGCGATCGTGATGCGAGGAAAAAATAAACGTCTCTTTCGCCTGTCGGAAGAATAACCAGTTTTCCTCTTTACGAATAAGAACAAGACCGAAAGAACGTCAATGAAAGGGCGATTGCTGCTCGCCATTCAACAATCATCTTGTTTGGGTAACAATCTGGCGGTTTGGATGTTGACAAATAATTCGAGGCAACTTATTTGATCGATCGTGTCTCGTGGATATAGGACGAATGGTGTACTATTTATCGAAAGGATTCGAGGGCAGGTGAAAAAAAGGCGCGTGAGTCATCGGAGAGGACTGACGCACGTAGCTGCGCGCTGAGCGAGTGTACGCGGGAACCCTTCCATCCATCCACCTCTCTCTCTCTCTCTCCAGCTATGCCTGCATCGGCCTCGCCGCAAACTCCCATCTGCATTTAACGCACATATAATACGAACTCTCCGAGGCGCACAGAGCTCGCAATATGTGCGCCTCGGGCCAATTTGTCAGTCGTCTCTCATACCGAGTGAGGCGTTGAATGGCAAACGATAGCGGGGAGTGGGGGGCGGGGGGGCATTGAGGGGAGTATCTTTTGATATTTTGAGAAGCGCTCAACCATAATTGGGCAACTCGCGTAACGACTCTTTCAAATGTCAACCACGCCCGTCGAGCAGGCGTGCGGCAAAGTATTTGGCAATGTCAACGCAGCGCGGCAAGTCAACTTTTGTCCGTTCGCTTGGACGTATGTCGCTCGACGACTCGCCAGATCTCATCGGAGAACGAGGCCATCAAAGCCGCTACGAGGTCTTTTCGGGCAATCCCTAGTTTCGCGACGAGTGCACGTGCCCAAGGGGAAAACCTATAAGAGCAGCGAGCTCCGGTGATCGGCGCCTCCCAGCCGTATGGTCTCGCAAACTTCCATACCGAAGGGACTTGTCCAACGCTTTGCAGTTGCGTAGTTTCCTTCTCCAACACGGCACTTTTGGAGTATGCCACTGAGCCAAATAACATCCTGAAAAGATATATCATTCTCAGTGATTCGAGTAGCATTGGCTCGATAAGTTAGCCGCATTGGTAAATCGGTAGGTGCACATCCGGCTCTGTAGCTGCCCGCTCGACGCCGACATAACCCTAGGGTTATGTCGAGGCAATCTAGGATCGCCCCCGCAGCTTCCGTTCCGGAGGTTCCCCGTTTGATCTGTACCGCGGCACGAATCAATCGATCACTCGAGCAGTGGAGCATTTGACTAATTTGCCGCTCGACCGTGACCAGTTGATTCGACTCGTACTCACTTCACGGCTCAAATGATCCTCTTGACCCATTTTTTTTTTACTTCAACGCGTATTTGTTCGCTCGCGCACACTCGCTCGGGCATTGCGAAGACTCCGGTGTATCTTGGGAGAAATATCGAAAGCACGTTCACGGCTGCTTTACCATGGCTTGAGAAAAGGGGTGGCAAAAGAGCCCGAGCAAATTTTTATGCACGCGTGTATGCGCCCAAGTTGGGGAAACTGTTGATACGTGTGTATGCCAGGGAGCCCTCTGTCTCCCTCTCCCCGTCGTGGCACTGCGATGATATTGATCAAGCGCGAGCGCACCCCTGCTCGTGGCAAGAGGGGTGTACCAGAGCAGAGAGAGAGAGAGAGAAAGTTGGCAGAGCCACACGGTCGGCGTGTGGGTGGGGACAGCGTCAAGCCTCATCGAAAAAGAGTTTCCGAGTTGCACGGGGAGTGTTCCTCGCCCCCCGGGAGTCGTCGTCATCTACGTGACTCATCGCGAACGTGCACGCGACTCTTGCACTTCGTGAAAGACCCCCCCTCGAGCCAATCGGCAATATCGAAGCAAAACAACGTTACGGGGCAAAAACTCGCCGTATCCTTGTAATTTCGCCTTGTTCCTAGAGAACGAAGCCAAGGACTTGGTCCGAGTTGCTAGAAATTTCATTCTATTACGAACGATATCTACGCTGGAGTTTCGAGCAGGCTATCGATCCTAGACATTTCTCCAGTTTTCGTTTCCGATTGCGCGTATCACCGGGACACTCTCCCGTTCTTCTAGTAACTTTCACGCAGTAATTTTCAGATGAAATTGGCGCGCTGGCCGTTTGATAAAAAACCAAAAACAATAGATTTTTTTTTCCCGCGGCGGATCCGCGGTACTCTGTAAAGTGGTTAAAGAACGGTGCCAGATCCAGAAATGGCGTCGACGTTAATTGTTTGCTGACGCGATACGGTGACATTTCTCGTTTAGATCGTAATCCGGAGCTCGCCGGCGTTGTTCGAGAGTGTCGGTGACTCACGGACAGGGGACTGGAATATACGCCGCGGCTATGGCCTAGGCCAGTTTGCCGTTTCCGGTTTTCTGTGTCACGCGAGACTATTCTCTCTCTCTCTCGCGCGCGAGGGCCAATGGAGAATACGCGCTACGAGTGCGGAGTAACCGTACTCGATCGAACCGGTTGCAAGGAAAAGCTTGTCAATTGATGGAGTATCTCCAATTTAATGAGAAAAAGCGCGATAGGGGAAGCGTCGAAAAAAATTTCGGCACGCGGTTCACCGATGTCCTGATAATTTGCCCCGCAAGTCCCTATGCGCGAGGTTGAGTTCTCGAGACCCGGAGACGCGCGAGCACATCCCGGGGGAAGTTCTCGAGGGATCGTCGAGCAACATCCGTCATGGTGCGTGAGAAGACATCGACCTCGCCAGGCGCCGGAATCACCAGCCAAGTTGAGAACCGACGGCAGCTTCGAGGAGAGAGAGAGAGAGAGATCCGAAGCCTGAGGCGATTCACGGAGGAAATGAAAACGAAAAGGAAAAGTTGATTGACAAAAACGCAGCCAAAGAAGAATAGAAGACGAACAGAGAGAGAGAGAGAGAGAGAGAGAGAGAGAGGCCGATGATGTCTGAATTTTAGTTACGAGATTCAGCGAGCCTCGCGAACCTATTTGCGACGCACTCCGGCCTGCATCCGAGGATGACGACTCCGGAAAAATAGCAGAAAGGCTTGAATGTTTTTTTCTTCGAATTTTAAACCATTTCAAGAGCCTCTCCGATGGAGAATTTTACGCCGAATACGAATATCACTGAGTTTTTGTCCAAAGCTCGTAATTACACCGGCTAAACAGGTTAAACATTTTTCACGCACTGTTTACAATTTTTTTTAATAAAAAGTGACGGGTCTCGCCAAGTTAACGTTAAATTCGTCTTCAGTGGATGAAGAGTAAATATACTTTCCTATAGACTTGTAAAACAATATTTTAAATCCAAATTTCTTTCTCATCCTGGCTAAATTACGTGTACCCATGTAGAGATTGACCGTTGGCCCTGGGACGGGCCTTCACAGTTAGCCTTGCTAGAATTTTGGGCCGTGAGTATTTACCAATGAGGTGCCTTTGTAGAAATGATAAGAACGGCCCGATATCGGCCAACAGAACCAGCAATTATTGGGCCAATGATTTAATTCATTGTAGCGCCAATGTTGGTGATTGCACTTGGCCCTATGTGGGCCCTCTTAAAGGGCCTATGTATAAATTGACCACTGGCTCTATGATGGGCCTTCACAATTGGTCTATCTAGAAGTTAGTCTATCTAGAATATTGGGCCGTGAGTTTGTTTGGGTTTGTTTGGGTGCGTGATAAATATTCAACCTATATCGGGCCAAGATTGGCCCGAAATTGGTCCTTATGGATACATATTTCATGGAATAACCTTAAAATAAATTGTGATTTGCGTATATGACAGGTTTCAAAATTGGCATATTTTACTTACTTATGTTGGTTATTCATAAATGCCAATAATAGGCCAAGACTTGATTACAAAAACTGAACTACAAAATATAGACGATTGATATATGACGTGCCAGTTATTTGCCTATTCTGGCACAATATACAGATAGTGAACAACCCAAGGCTTAAAAGAAATAAAAGCAGGTATGGTCTGACCCACTTAGCCAATAAAGGGCTTAGATTAATTCAATGTAATTTCCAGTATTTTAGCATTGCCAGTTTTAAAATTGGCAAATTTCAATGAACTATCACGGCTGTTTATTGGTTTTGGAAGATGGGCCAGGATAATCTTTAGTAATGGGCCGATATTGTGCCGGTTCTCAATTTATGACAGGACAATAATGGGCCAATGTAATTGCTTGTAGTTTAGCATTACCCGTTTTCAAATTGGCAAATATAGTTCAACCATCACGGCTATTTATTGGTTTTAAACGATGGGCTGATATTGTGCCGGTTTTCAATTTATAACGGAACAATATTGGGCCAATGGAATTATCAGTATTTTAGTATCCCTAGTTTTAAAATTGGCAAATTTAGTTTAACTATCACGGCTATTTATTAGTTTTTAAAGATGGGCCAGGATAGGCTTTTGGGATGGGCCGATATTGTGCCAGTTTTCAGTTTGGAGCGGAACAGTAATGGGCCAATACTATTTCTCTTTTGTTGGCTTATACAATGGTCCCAATATTGGCCTGATCGTAACATTGGGCAACTCATGGCAACCTCTACATGGGTATTTGCTAAATCATCGATACCTTATTTTTCCTTTGGACTTGAAACTCCAGTCTGTGGAATTCCAAATTCACAGAAAAATTTCAAAGTCGGACCTTCGGTTTTTGCCAATTTTTCCGTATTTTCCATCCTCCCCTTTGTCTCTTTTTCGGCAATTTTTTAAGCGGCTTTCCCAGGAAAACTAATTGAGATATCGGGATGAATCCAACGGCATAGCCTGAGTCTATCGAAACCCTTTTCAGAACCTCCTTTCCTACAACTCCCCAACTCCAATAGGGACGCAGGATCACTTGAAATTTCAGCATTTCGACGATTTTGCAAAAACGACCAAAAGGGTTGTCCTATCGAATCGGAAATGTTCGGCTGATTGAGCAAGCATCCCCTTTTCTCACGAAAATTTCAACGCGGAAACGAAACAAATAATGCTTGTTCGGTTTGGATTCTTAAAGGTTTATGTTTATGTTAGACCGAAGACTGGCGTCGTGGGGTGTTTTACGATCCGCGCAACCAAATGGACCACGTCGAATGTGGGGCCTGAACGCACGCGGCAGAAATTTATCGCAGCTGCTGGTGCCAATCTTGAGAATCTCTGCTGAATTTGCCCGAGAGAGAGCAAGAACTTTACTGAGAAAAAAAAATGGCCAAGTAAGTAAGTTACCAGCTGTCGGCAGCATCGGTCCGACAGCGTGTAATCGCCAAATGGCGGCGACTATCACGTAGCGCCAGAGAGCTAATCAGCAGGCCTGTAGAGGAGCAGGGAAGCTCGTCTTCGAACCTGCAATCTGCAATACTTTTCCCCAGCATTGAATGCACTCAATTATTTCTCCTCCTCCGGATATGATTATTTCTGCTATCTCCAGAGTGACGGCACACACGTCGTTCCAGGTAGGTCAGGGAGTTTTCAATGAAAAAAGGCCGAGCAAGGGTCGGGGGGGGGGGGGGGGGGAGTGGCGCGACGTTCCTCGAATACCTGTAAAGGAAATCTCGACCAAGAGGATTCTCTGCCGCATTCGGACTACGTGTTCAACTGGCCCAGAGCCAAAGGGTCATTGCGAAACTACCGCGGATTGTTTTTTGTTTTTTCATGCTCCGTTTCTTCTCGTTTCGCGTGCTGCGTGTATTTCATCCACGTCGGTCGTGCGTCGATACGACTTTTCTCTCGATTGCGCAAGCGAGCCACGACCGACTCGGCCTCAACAGATGCGCATCTCTCGCGACATTTTTTATCATCATTGTTGTTATTAAAATGATCGTTATTTATGCGGCGTGTATGTTGGCGTAGCGATTCTTCCTGCGTGCTATTCCACGTACGTGAAACAGGCGGGGCTGAGGGGTCGCGCACAACTTGGCGGATAAAGCATTGAAATGTCATCGCTGTGCAATCAACTTGTTCGGCGAAGAAAGGCGAGGTAAACATTTTCTTGGGCTAATCGATCAGAGTCCGATTGGAGGTAGGCGAGGGGAACGTCGATACGCTCATGTGTATCAAGGTTCTCGGTTCGTCGATCCTTTTACAAAGGCGGAGAGAAGGCTCGTCGAGCCTTTTACCAGAGGCAGAGAGAGAGGGATAAAAAAGAAAAACAACATCCCGCTACTTTCTCGAGGCAAAGTCGAGAATTCACTACACAAGAGAAAAAAAAGCATAAAAATAAACAAATAAAAGAGAAACGAATGTCTCTCTCTCTGTCTCTCTCTTACTAGTCGCAGTGTACGACTTTATTCAGGTCTTATGGGAAAAAAAACTAAGCGAGTTCTCTCGAGGTTTCGCGTATGTATTGATAAAAAAGGAAAAGAAAGGCGTACAATGTCCCGCAAAGTCGTCACGCTCTCGAGTGCACGGCGGTCGTTTCGAGCAAGTGTTGGCAGGAGTTACAAATGTGTGTGTGTGTGTGTGTAGTACTAGCGGGCACACGTTTCCCTCGGTGATGCGGCACACAGTCGCACACACAAGTTTGTGCGACACACACGTAGCGTGCACGCGATAAATTGACTTTTCTCTTTTCTTCAGGGGTAGTAGCAAGGTTCGCCGTATATACACACGCGCACATACACACAAACGGACCTACTCGGGCGAATATGCATATAGTACACACTCATAGTGTACTTTTATCTCGAATATCCAAGGTCAACGGAGAGAAGTTAATGTATGAATGGGTGAGGAGCACGTGAGAGGAGGCGCCCCTGTAACCGGACTCCCGTCGTTCGCGAGAAGGGGGCCAATGAAAAATCGACCAAGTATTTTCCACGCTGCGTTTTATATCTCTTTTTACGCTCATTACCGCGGACGAGTGTCGTCAATTCATATTCACGACGCGCCAAACCATTATTTTCCTATTTGCTATCATTATCCTTACTGTTATTATCACCATTATGCCATTGTCATTGTTACTCTTACGCCACGACTAATACTTCAATGTTACTGTTTTGTTCATATTATTATTGTCTCTATTTTTTTTCTATTTTGTTTATTACTATTCTAATGATTTTGACATTATTATCGTATTATTTGTTTGGCCATTTTATTGCTACGATTCTAATAATTTCAATGCAATTATCTCATTGTTATTATTGTCGTTTATACCGGCGGATGTTTTTCCACTGCGTAGACAAAAATGCGGGGAGCACAGAGGCAAAAATAAGAGATGAAGGCACAAGAGAAAGATGACATATTGAGAGAGAGAGAGAGAGAGAGAAGCCCAGTCGTACAGAGGAGACAAAACTCGGTTATGAGATCCCGACCCACCCCTCTCCTCGCCCCGTACAAACACTCTATACGTATATATGTTTACGCTGCACACGTGCGGCACCGAACCACGCGTGTGAATGTGTAAAGGGGCCGAGATAGATATAGAGCCGAGGGTACGATCAGTCGCGCGGAATGTCAACTGGCAAAAGAGACGAATGTGTAAAGGTAAAAGAGAGAATAACGACGATGCGTATACGGTAAAGAGAAAAAAGAAATAAGGCGTTGTCCACGCTAACACTAGACTAATTCGCAAAATGCTTAGACGGAATTATCCGTTTTTTTCACACTTAAAATGATAACAAAACAAATAGGAAGGCTTACGGCTTGGCCGTAAGCCGGAGCCTTCCTATTTGTTTGGTTATCATTTCAATTGTACCTGAATAAATGTGTATTCCGTTTGTTGATTGAAAATAAAAAATTGTGCGCCGAACGCAAGTCGCCTTTCAAACGTGAGTCAAGGGTGCCAAGTGTTTTAAAAATACGACGGGCGACCCACCCACGAAGCTGCAAAGAGTGAATGAACAAGAATTTAAGATCGTACGACTTATTGTGCTCCTATATGTGTATGTATGTGGAGTGGGCGTACGTAAAAATACGAATAATGTGGCTGCACTGCCGCGGCAATAAAATTCAGTGCCCGGGATAGTCGGATCGAGTCTCGCTCCCTCTCTAGCCTCCCCCGCCACACCTATCCGGGCGAGGGAGTCGAAAAACCACCCCCTGCGTAGCCCGCTCTCCCGGAGATGCGGCCATGTGCAGCAGACTCGTCAACCGCCGCCGCCGCCGCCCTTATTCGCGGATAAACGCCACACCTATCGAGAAGGGCCTAGACGAGATAGATGCACCTTGTCAAAATATAGACCTACAAGAGAATGACAAATGGTCGATCGAGGATGAAAAAAGAAGCCCGATCCCACCGGTTGATCGTATCCGAAAAGTGAACATACGTGTGGAAGGCGGAAACGACCGGCGCTAACTGACAGCGATGAATAACGAATCTCAAGTTGGCGATTGCGTCGTTGAGCGTAATTATTGGGAAATTTCGTTTCTTCGCGATGTGACAGAGTCGACAATGAAGGAATCGTCCGATTCGTTGCACACTCGGCTAGGTCAACTCTCGACGAACGAGCTCGCGAACGGATGCGAGGATACATGGAAAAAACAGCCGTTACGCCGTACTACCTCGTACACGCATACACACGCGATTCGATGGAAGCGCGGATCATCGATGTTTCGAGCGATCGCGTTTGTAAAATAACTGCCCGCGCGCGCGCGCGCCCACAGCAGACACACGTTTCTTTTAACGGGACCGCCGTATCGCGTAACACGTCCCTGTGATTAATTTCGCGACGTTGGTAGGAACGAATTGAAACGCGTGGCCGGAAAACTCACCGTCTCCGGAGCGTCGAAACGGCGAATCGCGTGTCGCTCCTCCATCGTTTCCTGGTAAAACGCCCCGCAAGAAAAACGAAGAAAAAAAAGTTTCTTCACCACGCGCAATCTCACTTGTCCGCCTTACGCATCAACGAGTATACCGGGAGTGACGCGACGACAATAGGAAAGAACGCGAGAGCAAAAAAAAGAGCAAGGGGTATCGCCGGAGTATTTTTTCCGTAACGGAGGGAAAGGAAACTTTACAATCACCGGAGACCCGCACCCATTGCGCCGCGGCTTATCGCCGTATAACCACCGTAAAATCTCGATCGAGCCTACTGGCGCGCGCGCGCGCGCACACACGCATACAAATTAAGCAGACACACCGCTCGCTGTGGGGAAAGAGGAAAATGGCGTTGCTTCGCTTACGCTCCTTCAACTCGTACTGTGCTCGAGTCGCGCACGGGCGAGCGTGGCGCCCCGTACGCCCGTGGCGCTGCGCGCGGCCTCTCTCGGTACTCGCACGCCACGCACCTGCCGATCAAATAGAACCCCTAAGAGGAATTTTTACGAAAAAAAATCATTCAAAATACACCGCATTGTGTAGTGTAAAGATAGCTAAGAAAAAGCAACGAATTAAGCCTTTGTATTGTGAGTGAGGCGAGAAATATCTGGCGATTTTTTAAAAACGAGAGAATGCAATTCTATGGTGCATGTTTTGTTTTCTGACGGCGCCACTTGTCTGCCGCTCGCAATATTTGCCGGTCATTTGTTGACGCGCTAAACGACGCTAAATCGATTTAACATTGTTGTGAACAATCTCTCAACGAGTTTGCTGCTGGCAATATTTGTCCGACGAAATGACGGACGAAGCCGAACAGGTTGGAAAAAATGTTCCTCGCGTTCGCGCGTTTATGCGCCACCGACGTAACCTGTAATCTCTTGAACCCAGGTACCAGCCATAAACGTGAAGGAGCCCTTGGATTTGATCAGGCTCAGCCTCGACGAGAGGATATACGTCAAGATGCGAAACGAGCGGGAACTTCGCGGGCGATTGCACGTACGGGACAGTGCCGTGATTTTTCGTGAAAAAGAGGAAAAGTTGGAGCGTAACGAAACGTTTCTTTCGACAGGCGTACGATCAGCACTTGAACATGGTACTGGGCGAAGCCGAGGAGACCGTCACGACCGTGGAAATCGACGAGGAAACGTACGAGGAAGTTTACCGCACGACCAAGAGGAACATTCCCATGCTGTTCGTGCGGGGTGACGGAGTCATTCTAGTGTCACCACCCAGCATGCGAGCCCAGATCTAAATCCAACAAAACTCTTTCTTTCTCGACTAAGTTATCCCTCGTGAGCTCTGGATGGAACTTGGGAATAAATGAATTTTTTGTGCGACATGGTCAAATCTAGTGCTCGTTTATTCCTCCGATTTCTTTCGGCATCCTTGTTAGCCACCGAGAGGAAGTCATTCGGCTCTCGGACTTTTCTCTTCGACGACCGTGTGATTCACGGGTGGTCCGGTGATCTGTGCGCTTAGATCCGAGATCCTCTGATCCTTTAGCTTGACGAGACTCTCGAGGTGTGCGACGCGACGGTTCAGCGTCCCTATGGCGCTCTTTTTCTCCTGTAACTCGTTCTTCAACTTGACAAAGGCCCGCCTCGGCACTTTTTTATTCGCCACTTCTTCCGCATTCAGTACAGAGTCGAGGGTCTCTAGGATTTCAGCGACGAGAGGGCTACAGAACCGTGAGTGGACTTTGGCCTAGAACCGTACACTGAGGGGGAGAGTGCAATGGTATCCCAGGAGAACAATGTCTTACCGAGTCCGTATCTCAGTGTACGATTCTTGTCCAAATAAAATAATATATACAATTTGGGGTGAAGCAATTGTAGGGTAATATTTTGAACGTTATTTCATTGCTATAGTCACTGTACGACTCTAACCACCCTTGCGATTCTCCTCGTAGTCAAAGTACAGAGAGGCCCTTTCGGCGTTGCAATCGTTGAGTATTTTCGTCCTAAGGGCAGTCAGAACGGTCTCGATGACACCAGGCTCCGAATTCGCGAGTCTCAGTATTGTGTCCTTGCCAAGCTTTGTACCGATCTTGGAGAGTACTTTGCGATTGAGCGTGCTCCAATTGTCGATTTTATTCGCTATACCGCTCCTCGAAACGTAATTGTGAAGATCCACATGGCGAGGATAGTATCGTTTCAGGAGTTCGGCCATGAAGACTGCGTGGACGGTCGAAACGACAGGGATTATTGATGAAAATTATGGACGTTTGTTGTTGTGTTTCAGATGTGGTTCATAAAAATACCAAGCATACGATGAATTTTCATTTTTGAATGATTATATTTAATACCTGAGCACTAACGAGGGATTATTTTTTTTTCTTAATTCGCGTAACAGGGGACTTGAAATCAATGGTCAATCGTTTCTAAACACCTCTTTTTCCTGTTCCTTTCCCGCTCTCGAATATTGAACTGTTAACTGATTTTCGTCGACAATGAAGCAAACGTCCAAGTATACTGGACAAATTCTAAACCAATAACGTTTAACAAACAAAAAAACAAAAAAACGTCCACTTGATACATTTATATATTTCCATGTAATAATCTATATACTAAATAACTCTAGATGTCTCATATGAAGTGCTCCAGACATGTACAAAATTCCCAAGATTCCGTAAGGGGGCGTACGCAAATTGCGTAACACAATTTTGGAGAAGTGAGGGGTCCGGTCAGGCGTTACGGTCCTACGGTATTAAAATCACGGTGCAAAAATTTCCACAACGTATTCCCCTTTACCAATTTCCCCACCAAAATTTGAAAAAAGAAATTTTTTTATTTGCATAATGACTATTTTTAAAGACTGCATGAATATAAAAAAAAATGTTCAATACGTCGCCATTCAAGCACCCGCTACGTAACGGAATAGATCCGGGGGGGGGGGGGGTCCGGCCAGACGTTACGGTCTCGGTACGTGGGGGGAGGGAGGGAGGCAAAATTTGGCGAATTTGGCGTTACGTAATTTGTGCATGCGTCCTAACAACATAGAAAACCGGGGGACACCGAATGTTTAAAGAAAATATAGATGATAAAACTTTGGAAAATGTAAATATAAGAATTTTCGTAACCGCGACGTTTCAGAGAGAATGTCTAAATCTATAAAATGTATGTAATACGTTCTATTCCTCCAAATTATCATTGGGTATAATGGTTGTTTGTAACTCATTTCAATCGAGCGCCACTGTAATTTACCAACGATTCCGCAGGGGCCGGCTTATGCCTTTGGAAAATCCAGCTCTCCGCGAAAGGAATATACCTCAAAGCTTGGGAAGTATAAAAGTATCATTTATTCAAAAACTTTTTGCTTGAGATAATGGCATTTAAGAGTTCCACCGCTCCGACCCCGATATTTATGAAGACGTTTTCGACGATCGTTAATTATTTGTTCATATTATACTTGAATACAGTGGAAAAGCGCGGATTGGTCGAATGCTAAATTTTTTGGGAAACCGTATCTAAAACTTGAATACTTTTTCGGCTCGTCGCCGTATTTTTGATCTCCCAAACCCAGCAGAGCCTGAAAGGGGTCCGTGCAACCTGACCTACATACACATATCAAGTATATATGCATATAGCCTGCTTGCAAAGGAAACGCAGAAGCTGTCTACTAGGCTAGACCACTGGCCTACGATCGTGTACCAGCGTCCGAAAAATCCCTGGCGATGTTCTTTCTCGGTCTCGAAAACGATATCTGATCGATCCAAGTGTAGATCTCCTCGAGGCAGTCGTTCGTCTGCTTTCGTTCCTCCGTTATCGCACTCCCGGACTCGCTGGGCGTGAAATTGTCAAGACTCCTCTTGGTGGGAGTTTCAGAATTGGTGGTGGTTGTCGTGGCATCGATTTCCGGTCTTACGACATCTCCGATCACGTTGCTCGACTCTTCGGGCGGACTCGACGCTTTCAACATCATCTCCTCGTACAACTATGATACGAAACTCTGCAATTTGTCACGGGATTTAGCAAATGTATAGGTCGACAGCGGATATCGAAGTGAAGAGAAAAAACAACTTTTTTTCGCGTGACTTTCTTCTGGTTTGTTTGAACGCCTAACTTCGTTGCCATCCGTTAATACGATTGCGTCCGCAGCTCGGTCAACATTTGCGTGCATACACGCACGCACGCACATATATACATACGTTTCGCGAAGGCTTGGCCGAGCGGTAATCGGGAAGCGCGCGTAAAGATTCGCTTTTGCCTTGCGGATGTACGCGATATTGCGTCAGGTACGAGGGAATTTTTGCTCTCACAGGAGAGAAAAGGTCACGTAGCTCGTGTTGCACAGGAGGGAGGCGATTCTTGCGCGAAACTACGTAATGCCGTTAGGCCGCTGCTGAGAAATTTCGTCATATCTGCATCTAATTCATCAGTTGACGAAGCAGTAAGTGTCATTGACATCACAAACTTGGCGGTTGTCAGGCCTGCTAACATTTACGTCACGAAGCGAAGGCTTCCCCTTCTTTTTAACGCCCGGTGAGCTCGGTATTCCTACGGGCGAAATAAACCCAAATTCACGGTGCCCAATATTCTTTCTAAAAAAAATCTCAAGAAATTCTCTTTGATATATTCTTCCCGCGGATCGTTACGAAGAGTTGAAAATTTCCGTTGAGAACGCGATCGGGTGTTGCCCTCGGGTATTTCTTTCTTTTTTTTTTCGGGGATCGATGTACTCGGATCGTGTGTGCTCGCAGTCACGGCTCATCAGGTACGTCTCACGCACGCGAGATTCAACGTCCGTGTGTATGACTGGGTGCGTGCGTGCGCACAGACGCACTCGATATTCGAGAGCGAGGGAACGTGAACGGCGGCGAGCATTTATAGAATTCCGAGTGTATGTGTGTATGACGTATTTATGGTGTGCGTGGTCTGTTGGAGGCGCACGCCGATTGAGACTACTGCCCGCGTACCGAGTCTTCCGAACCCATAAACGTGGCACACATATGGGGAAAGAATATATTGAGCCCTTTATGTCCATGCAACGTTGGCTATCGGCACATCTGGCTGTTTTGAGGACAGAGCTTAATATTTGTAAATGATTATTGGATTTAGTGCAACAGAGTAGTCCTTGGCATGACTTTATATAAATATGCTTACATTTTGGTAAACGTGATTTTGAAGACATTACGTTTAAGTAAGGTCGAGTATGGAGGCACCCTTGTGAGAACGGTCCGCGAGGCGAGTGTCTTTAATTTCATCTTTCCTTGTACATGCACACACGCGCGCGCGCGCACACACACGCACAATCTAGTCGAAAACGCAGACTCCACGAGCCGCGAATCCAACGGACGTGCCACAGGCGCGCACACGTTTGATAGCCATCGGACGGTGCGGTCGCGGTATCTCGCTCAGTCTCGTATCTTTCAGTATACAGATAACAATCCGTTTCCCCCAAAAACGTCCAAATTATCAAGCAGTAATTATACATCAAAGATACATTATTCATACATGTATACGTTTATCATGTAAAAATAGTTTTGCTCAGCGCGTGGTCGAACCAGAAAAGAGCGCACGCTTATATTTTTCCTTGCACGACCAAAATAAGATATACTACTGAGATTCGTATGAAGAAAGATAATTCAGGTTGGGGAAGACGTTGATTTTGAATATTTAAAAAATTGTGGAAGTTTGACAATTCGCGGATTGATTGGTCAGTGACGCAATGGCAGTCGGTGAAAATGCAAACGGTAAGTTCCTAATTCCTATATACATATACATATACACACATATATACATATATATATTTATCTTTGTATGCAGTACAGGAATAGTTTTTACAATGCGGCGTGACTAGTGATCCACTTGTGTGTGGTTTAGAATGTTTCCGGGCGAAATTTCTTGACTTTGAATTTTTCTGGGACACTACAGGGTCGAAGCCGCCGTCCTTTTGACCTTGGCGCCTCGTGCTCCACATCGATCGGCGCGTCCCCATGAACATCCAAACCGGCACCCTCCTGTCTCGCTCCCTTTTTGTATGCCCGTCCCCATAACGCGAGTTTATCGCAATATACGACACGAACTCGGGCGTAGGATTGATATACTTTATTTTGAAAATAATCACTGACAAATTTCAAATGCCCTCTGGTACGGAGCATGCGCACCCGAGTGTCAGTTCTCGATCGTAGCGCATGGAACGTCAATTAATTCAATAGTTTGGAAATTCGTTTTTTTTTTCTTACCAGAGGTGCCCTATCAAACTAGGAGAGAAAGAATAAATTGGAGATTGAACGCAGTAGAAGCGTTCTTTAAATTCCTACAGTCCGCAGCGAAGATTTTGTCCCGCTCAGCTTTATAAATTGATATGAATGATTTTTCGTTTCCATCGATTTAAATTAGTCTTCCTTTCCATGTACGCTAATTCGAGGGGTATTTGGGACGATGGAGCGATGATGCTGTCCTTTCTTCGATCCAATAATGGAGATGGAGAGAAAAAAAACAGCAGTCAATTGTTGCTAAACGATAAATGACCTGTGATAATTTGTCGGGCACGTTGGTCGCCCAAATGCCATGTGGGTCCACCTCCACACGCACTGATTTGTCATCGTTTCTACGTACTTTCGCTTCATAACTTTACGAGTCTGAATATCAAGCTCTTACGAGTCGCAACTATCCCCTTTCCTCTGAGAGACGCCCCCACTGAATGTCACACACAGCCCCTCGGTTCCCGGCAAGCTTCATCTCGTTCGATAATTTCACATCGAACGATAAGAACCGTCCTCTCCTCGAAAATTTTCCTACAATCTTGTTCCCGTGCTCATCCCTTTGCGCGCTTTTCTCCGACATTTTCTCGCTCTCCCGAAATAATTTCCCAGCGTACGTGATCGGCTTCGATCCTGCGTTTCTCGCTCCAGAACTTATTTCCGCAGAAATGCTTATTTGTCAGAGCGCGGCTCGTTTTAAAAATAACTGGCTCGTGTGTCGCGGCCGCCGTCTTGCCTCGCAGCCCGTCGATTAGATTGCGAGTTGCTACCGCGACATTGTCCTCTTGGGCCCCGAGACTTACCTCGTAAACGAGTACACTTTCTTGCTCCGAAATAGCGTTGTTAATTTGTTGTTGACAGAGCGCGCCGAGGGAAGCCCGGGATGTCGATTTCCGGTACGTTATCTCATGGCGATGATGGGCTCGATAGGCCTGGCGATAATTTACGGCTTCAAGGTAAACATGAGCGTCGCAATCGTCGCGATGGTCAACAATTCCGCCCTCAGTCTCGAAGACCATAACGAGACCGGATCTTCGGCTCTCGTCGACGTGTGCAATTTCGGCGATGACGATAATAACAACACCACAGAGTCCCAATCAGAAGTGAGTTAGCTAGAAAGAGAAGAAATGCTTTTGGAGAATGTTGCCAGAGGCTTGAGGACCATGGGCGATATTTCAGGACGGTCCTTTCGTGTGGAGCCGGCCGCTGCAGGGCTACATACTCTCGGCGTATTTTTGGGGCTACATGATCTCGTTGATTCCCGGTGGACGAATGGCCGAACTCCTCTCGGCCAAATGGGTGATGAACGGTGCGGTTCTGCTGAACGTCGTTGCCTCTGTACTGTCGCCCGTCGCCGCGGAACTACACTATTCCGTCTTCATGATGATGCGATTTCTCCAGGGCATCGGTGGAGTGAGTTTACACATTTCCATACAGGTTGTCCCGTTCGAAGCGTTACCAGCTGCTCGGAAAGTACGCGATATGGAAAAAACAAGAATCGTACTTTATGACCGTGGGCGTGACTGACAAGGTCGCGTCAAGGGCAACTTGAAAATTTCTATCTTCCTAGAGCTTGACTCGCGAGTTTTTCAAAGCACCGTGAGGATTTTTTCACATAGTACTTTTTCAAGCGTAAAACGTCAAAGTTTATCGCGCCCTAAACACGTATTGAGAGTGTTTTGAAAAGCTTACGAGCTTAGCCACGAGCATGTACGATGAAAAATGTGTGAAAAGAGCAAGAGACATTTTGTTTGGAAGTTTTTTTTTATTGCAACGCGTTCTTTCCGAGACGGCAGCTCGTAACACTTTCCAGAAGACATCCTGTGTATCGCGATTGGAACGAGAGAATTTCACGAAAAATGCGATTGTACCTTGTCGAATGGCCGTCAGGGTGTAACGTTTCCGGCGATGCACGTGATGGTCTCCAAGTGGGCGCCACCCGACGAGAGGAGCGTCCTCGTTTCCATCGTTTACGCGGGCACAGCCCTCGGTACTGTCATATCGATATTACTATCGGGCCTGTTGGCCGCTAAACTCGGCTGGGCATGGATCTTCTACATCGAGGGTGGACTGTGCTTGATCTGGTCGACTGCGTGGTGGCTAATGATCGAGGACACGCCTGAGAAACAGCAGCGCTTCATCACCCAACAGGAGAAGAATTACATTCGCGACTCGTTGGGACAGAAAAACAACGACGCGCACGAGGACAAGCCGCCCGTCCCGTGGCGCGATATTTTCACGTCGCCGCCCTTCCTCGCCATTCTCGTTGCACATTTCTGCAGCAATTTCGGATGGTACATGCTACTCATCGAATTGCCAACTTTTATGAACCAGATACTCAAGTTCAAGATGAGCTCGGTAAGTCGATAGCCTCGTTCTCCTCGTACGTTTGGCAAATTTTTATCGCTCGATTTATTTTTCTTGTGCAGAACGCGGGTCTCTCGTCGCTGCCTTTCCTGTGCATGTGGCTCTTCACGATGATTCTCAGCAAAGTGCTGAGTATCCTGCAGGACAGGCGAAAAATATCCGTCACCCTGTCGAGAAAGATCGGCACCTGGATCTGTAAGTTCCTGGAAATAGACATATGTTTCTTTGAGAATTTCGGTACACATTGCGATTCGACACGAATTTGATAAATATTCAGACTCGTTCGTCTATCGTATATATGTTATCGTGTTATATCGGTGAAAGAGAAAAAAAGAGACGATGAAAAATCTTTTAGCTGCCGGTGTGCCGGCGATTTGTCTCGTGGGCGTATCGTTCGTCGGTTGCGATCGTTCGCTCGCGGTGACCTACATGACGATCGGCGTGACCTGTATCGGCGGCATGTACTGCGGTTTTCTCGCCAATCACATCGACATTGCACCCAATTTTGCCGGCACCCTGGTGGCCATTACCAACTGCATCGCGACGATACCGGGCTTCGTGGTGCCGATATTCGTTGGAAAATTGACCGAGGGAAACGTGAGTATTGGGTCGAAACGGACTGTGATATCGGAGCGTCTGAGTTGTTTGGCCGAATCGGACTTGATCGGACTTTTGGTGGGTTACAGGAAACGATAGAAGCTTGGAGAATAATATTTCTGGTAACGGTGGCTCTCTACGGAGTCCTCATAACCATTTACACGATATTCGGCTCGGGCGAGGAACAACCGTGGAACAAAGTGAAAAAGTCCAAGGATGAGGAGATGGCGAGTGATCAGACGTTGCCTCTCAAAGAGTCCAATGTAGCCAATTGATTCTTTGAACGCATTTTACCTCCCCAAAAGTTTTAAAGAAAAATTAACGTATTTACCAAATTTATTTCTGCGCTACGTGACCTTGATGTCTTACATGTAAAACACGCCGAGTGCGTGAATCACGATTATTTGTAAATAGCGGATAATAAAGATTGGTGTTTTTTTGTTATATATTTTTTTAAATAATTGCTTCGACATCACTGGACTCGCATGATTTTGCAGAAATACATGGGACCCCAATTGTTGGCCTTTGAGGGTAATACGATGTGGCCGTATTTAAGACCGTGGTTTCCAAATTTGTAGAGACAACGCAACGGCTCGAGGCCCTCCATCATGTCCCTGTAAGAATAGGAAGTGAAAGAAAAACTTGCAATTTGCGCGCCCGACATCTTCACTTTGGATATTTTGAATTGTTTTTTTGTTTCCGGCGAAAACTCACATGACGACCATCGCCGACCGGGGGTTCTCTTCCCAATTTTTCTTCAGGGCCATCTGTACGACGCCGTCGTTCTGTATCGGACTGAGTGAGCACGTGGAATAAACGACGATGCCGCCGGGCGCAACGATTTTCAGCGCTTGCGCCAAGATCGCCGACTGCAGCTCCGGTAGCTGGAGCCGTTCGCGCAGACGCGTTCCCTTCGGATGACACGAGGACATGATTATGACACGAGGACACGATTCATCGGTGCTTTCATCGTGCTTGCACTAGCCGCGCCTACTACCTTGAAGAAATTGTTGTCGTCCTCGTGGAGAACGTGACGATCCGTCGTGCAAGGAACGTCGACCAAGATCTGAAAAGTGAATCGGTCATTCGAGTCTTCGAGCCCGACGAAACCACACAAGGCGAAAAAATGGCCTTACCTTGTTGAACATGTCGGCATCGTCGATGTTCCTGGCGTCCTTGTTTGTCACGTAAAGTCTGTTCTTCCAGACGTCCATATCGCCAAAGTACTCCTCGATCACGTCGTTCAATCGCCCAACCCTGGCGAGTTTGGCGTCATTGGCAACGAGAATTCTCGGCGTAAGGGTTTGCAGGGCGGTGAGAGCTTTGCCACCGGGTGCGGCGCACATGTCCAGCACCGTGTCACCGGGTTGAAGATCCAGCGCGAGAACAGGTAGCAGGGAACCGCCGTCCATCAGATAATAGTCGTAAACGGCGACATTGCCAGGTCTGGGCGATGGAAATCTACTATCGTTGAGTGCCTCAAACGTGAACACCTTGAGATGTTTGGGAAAATTGAGGATCGGATCGCGCTCCGTGCGGACGGAAAAGGTCGAGCCTCCGTCGTAGTAATCGTAGTGTTGAGACTCAAGTACCCAGTCGTCCAGTCCTTTGATCCTGGTAGCAGGTACGTATTCGTGCAGGGTCGAAGATGTGACACCGCTCGCGGAAGAAACGACGCGGCTGTGATCCAGATCGGACGTTTCCTCGTCGATGGATCTCATCTGTACAGGGGACAAAGGTGTATCGGGCCCTCTTACGTCTCTCTCGCCGGATGCTTCGTCCAGCGAAATATCAGGTGCATCCTCTGGATAGAGAGTTTCCACTTCGGCTCTTTGTGTGCGTCGTTTGACATCGTTGAGGCGACTCTGCAACTCGTCCTCCTCCTTGAATTTTTTCGCTTTGGCGCGCGCATCTCTAAACGGCAAGTTTGCCTTCTGAGCATCATAGATGGATTTGACGTCAATGGCTCCGAGCGCCTCGAGTCTCTCGATCGTCGCTTGCACGTCGCCGAAATTGTTGATGACAGCGACGTACTTGCTCGGCTGCTTGAGAAGCGCCGTCCTCATCGGCTGCCAAGCATCCCCGTAAACCGACTGATAAAAATCGTCAAAGTGCTTCAGCGCCTGGTCCTTGGGGGCGACTTTCTTCCTCAGCGTACTCTGCGTCAAATCATCGAGGAAACACGATAAGGCGATATTTCTAGCACTTTCATGAGGGCGAGGGTGGGGGGTGCGGGGCTATATCGGAACGGAGAGATACGTACCCAGTGGTTGGGCCCGTTTTTGCATCTCCTCGGTACGCGGGTCAAGTCATTGAACTGTAATCGTTTCGCCAGAAGCCTCATGCCATCCACGCTCAATTTCGACAGCACGCAATCTTGCAAAATCATTGTATTGATCATGACAGTCTCGATTCGTTTACGCGACGTCAATATTGTAGGTTACGTCTCAAGTGCATTATGAAACGCCGGGCGCGAGCGCAGCGCTCATACGGTCATTGTACAAACTAATAGTTCTTGAATGTAAAGCGAAGATGAATTTCGCCGTAGAGCTGCAGTTCACGCGAGTAAAGGGTCCGAAACAGTCTAATAACGTAGAATATGTGGAGAATAAAAGTGAAAATGGAAAACTGTAAGTCACACCAAAGTCTGCAAAGCCGCCGCGACCGACCCAGAGTCGCAAGAATGGTCATTTCGCAAAGACCTCTCCATGTATTCTCAGAATCCACGACTGACCTCGAAAAAGTTAGCCCCCCCAATTTGACTAATCGAACTTTTTTTTTACGAATCGTTTGGTGGTCGTTTGGTAGCGTTTGGTACTCCATTCAAATCGTTTGGTAGTTCTCCGTTTTTCGAATAATCGATAATCAAAAATCGGGCAGTAAGTTGACCCCCGTAACACGGAATTCGTAACACATTTTGGTGTTACGGAACGATCGTTCGTCAACTGAACCCAAGAATGATAGTACGGAGAAGTCACTGGAAACAGAATTAAACAAAATACAAACGAATGAAATTGTTTAATAAACTCGAACCAGGGGGCTAGCACCTCCTATCCCTTACCGCATATGAAAATGCTACGCTTTTTAACCGCTTTATTTAGTTCTACCTCTCCCCGTGGCGCTATTAGGTCACTGACAATATTCTTGTTGCGCAGGCGCGAGACCCGCACGGCGTACTTCAAAGGGGTATACCAGTGTGACACTTTCAAAAAATCGATTTTTTTGTTGCCTTTTTAGACAGTTCATACTTTCAAGAATATTCTGTAATTAGCAGTTTTTATGGTAAATATCATTTAGTCTTGCAAAAATCGATAGTTAAATATTTAAACGCGTTTTTTTCGAAATGAGATTTTTCAAATTTGCTTACATTGTAACTCTAAGAGCAATTATCCGATTGACTTGAAATTTGAACTGAGTGCTCTCGAAGATATTTACTCTGCAATGACGTAGGATATTTTTGATTGGATGAAAATTGACGATATGGCATTGAAAAAACGACCATTTTATAGGCAAGAAAACAGACTTCATTCATAACTACGCCATTTTGTTATATTTTGATATTTTTCGAAAATCCTACGTCATTGTACAGGAAATACTTTCCAGTTTAACGACATTTCTTCCTTTTCGGTTTCAGCTACTCAATCGGCCGGAATCATGTCAGCGCAGTGGAGGAACTTTTTTGGCGCCTCCAAAGGTAGCGCATAAGTCGCTTGGATCTCAATATTTTTCTATGAAAAAATTATGCAATATAGGTAAAATATAGCCAAATATATTCTTAATTTTTCGAAACATTAAATTGAGTACTTTTCTTCCAAAGAATTCCCGAAAATCACCCAAATTTTCAGCGTTCACACTGGTATAGCCCTTTTATTTTGACGTTTGGATATTGAGTCGCGGTGCGGACTTGATGAAATGACCGAAATTATTTATACTCGTGCACTAATGTCGTGTGTTGTGCATGGTTGTACCTCAGGGTACCCGCGTAATCCTGAAAAGGTGCATTTTCCTTCGTCCTAGCCACGGTCTTACATACAGGTCTTGCAACGAAGCTAAATTTTCGTGGTGGGGGTAGGCACGCTTATCGGCTTCACTTTTCGATTCACTAGGCGCCGCTACGCATCGCTACTAGAAAGGGGAAGTAGTTTCCCCCTTACCTCTTACCGGCGAATTGGCCCAACGTGTTTACGTATGTTTTTGTGGCGCGATTGTCGAAATAACCTTTATTTGCGACCATATACCAGAAGGTTCTACGCGATTTACCGTGATACATTTTTTATCGTCTTTTTACGCATGAGTGTCAATTTTTTTGGTGGTGTTTGCGAAAAAAATGCGAAATGGCCAAGGGTTGCGCTGTTCACAATTGTAAAACGGGGTACAAAAATTGTAAGCAGAAATGCTCCGTGTTTCGCGTGCCCAGAAACGTCGAACGATACAAAAAATGGCTTGATGCTATTCCGGGACTGAAAGAGTCTCAGTACGTGTGCGAAAAACATTTCGAAGAACGATGTATTGTGAGATATTGGAGAAAAAAGGATGTAAATGGTCGTAATGTGTATGGTATGGATTAATGTATTCAAAAAGTTTTCAGTTTTTTTTAGATGAAAGTAGTCATCTTTTTTTAAATCAACACATTTTTTTTATTGGTTTCGTATATTATGCAGTTTACACGACAGTACGGTAAATTAAGTTAGGGCAAACGGCGCATGCGTTGCGTTCAGGAGGGAAAAGGACAGAAGAGCTAATTCTCTCTTCGTCGCACCACTACTTCCCCTTGCCGTCACGCACCAAGCGGCAGAAATCGGAATAAAAAACAGAACCGCTAAGGGTGCCTACCCCCACTACCCTCGTTGTCAGACCTGTATGTAAGACCGTGGTCCTAGCCGATCCTCGCATTCGAAGCTATGGAAAAGTATCGAATTAGATGTCTGCGTGTGTGTATATATACATAGCCCCTGCGCACGCCATAGGATTGTTCGAGAATAACTAGCGCTGCCAGTGGCAGAGTTGGACACTACGAACAGGGGATATTTTGCGTAGCAAAAATTCTGAAAGATGCGCCAGCCTCCTGCCCGCCAAGGACCCGTAAAAGTACGCCTAGGGACATCTAGCGGCTGCTCCGAATATCCCGAGAAGGACCCGTAAGAGTACGCTTAGGGACATCTAGCGACCTCATCAAAGCCGCACTTTGACTAATCGAACTTTACTTTTACGAATTCGTTTGGTAGCATTTGCTAGTCCATTCAAATCGTTTGCTAGTTCTGTAGAGAGATTCGGTTGGTGGCTCTCTACTCCCGTAGTTGACCGCTGCTTGTCCAGGTTCTGTAAGATCAGTAAGATAGGAGGAGGCAGGAAAAGAATTTTGCGTTTCGTCTCGGGTACAGTGACAGACTCATCAGTAGGGCTGTGTCACTGTACCCTACCCTAGACGCGCTGGGTGATAGGATCTAAGGGAAAGACGGTTGTATATATTGGAACGCATGCCCCTGCGACCGCTTGTGAGAAACGCTGGAACGATTCAGCCACGTAGCGGTGAGGAGGTGGAAGTAGCAGGACCGCCACAGTTTTCCGTTTGTCGAAAAATCGATAATAAAAAATCGGGCAGTAAGTTGCCTCCCCCCCAACTTTGACTAATCGAACTTTTTTTTACGAATTGTTTGGTGGTCGTTTGGTAGTCCCAAGAAGACTAGAGGCAAGGAGTACGAACGGAGTACAATTTTTTGTGAATACATTTGCATTCACAGGTTTTGATGTGAATTTTTTTTCATTCACAGGATTTTTTGTAAATATTCACATTTTTTGTGAATATTTACAATTTTTTCTGCGAATTTATTTGTCTGTTTGAAATATTTGTGAATACAATTGTATTTGTATTCGTATTGACAATAAGTGAAGTATGAATAAATTTGTATTTATATTCACATGAAAATCAGGATGTGAATAAATTCGTATTCGTATTTATAAATAGAATTACGCCCAACTCTGATACATATGTATATCGCCAATAAATAGATATCTTTTGGATAGTACTCTTCGATACCGTTTAGATGTCGTTTTGTCAACCTCATTCGGATGCCTATTGAACGACTTTTTGATGGCAGTGGTATTTTGGAATTTTCGTGCCTTTAAGAAGATATCTTTCAGACATATCGATTTGATGACTTTGCGCTAACGTAGCGACAACTGAAAAGAGTTAACCTTTTGTCGACACTTTGTTAACCATTAAAAGTTGCCGTATAGTTCACTATCGGACACAATAAGTTATCTGCCAAGTGGACATAAGTTATACGTTTTGCAATACAAAACGGCGTCTTTTTGGACAACCAAAAAGTTATCCGTATCCGTTTCGCAATATCTTTCGGATGCCATATAGATAACATTTTGCTACCTGGGTTGTTATTAGCGGTCACATGAGCCGAAAATTTTTATTTTCTTAACCTTAATTAATTTTATAAATAAATGTTGTGTAGCTGTAGTAGTGCCTTAAGATATATGTCTACATTTTAGTCGTAGTGCAATTACCCACCCAATTACGAAAAAAAAAAACACCTAAAAAATGCTAGGGACACGCGAGTGTAAATCTCAACCTCACATACAACTCCGTCAAGTGTAGTGCTTCACACGAGAACGGAAAACGCACTTTAAATAACTCATCAGATAAACAGCTCCTCCGCTGTGCAAATTGCAATAATCGACCAGTGAATTATAAGTGATGCCTATACTACAAGGTCATATACAAACGTGCATAACGTGAGAGACATTAGACCACGACAACTCGTCGTGCCTGCCTTTTATCGGTAAATTAGTTTGATTCTTGATTACATTTGTTATAAGAATCACAATAACGCAAATAAAAATAGTAATGATTCCTAAATGCTATTAACGGTAATGTGTTTATTGATGGTTGATGGTTTTTTGTAAATATCCAAAAATTCATTATGTCAATGATTTACAAAGTCATCAGTCGTAATGAAACAAAAATGTAAGAACTTTGTAAAAATTGTCATACCAATTAGTGCATTAAACTAAATACACGAACTAGATCGCAAACAAACAATCTTAGTGCACGATCGATGTTTTTTTGACAAGCGTCAACAATGAGATATGACAGTCAGTTTCACCCTGTGTACTGGCTGTATTACTATATTTTTGATACACTAAGCACACGGACGACGCCTATAGGCCATATTTAACGCCACGCTTTTGAGTCAAATTTACGGACGTTTCTTATGCCGTCTCACCATACGAATATAGGACGATGGGTTCAATATATATGAATTAAATATCATAAATAATGCCTGGACAGGCGAGAGTAGATAAAGCGCGTGGAAGTTCGAAATTTTTTTTATGTAAATTGAAGAAAAAAAATAGGTCAATAAATTGTTTGACACATTAGGGATAAAGAAACATTTATGATACACTCTCAACTATAATGTTTAGTGTTGAAAAAAAATCGCCGAAACAACCGCGGCAAAGGCTCAAGATTTCTCTTTGAACCTTCCACGGTCGTTTCGGCGTTTTATTTTTCAACGCGTTTCGTCGTTAATTTTTTTAACCCGCATTCTCGGCATAAACAGGCAACCGAGAGAAAACGATGATCGCGATACATGTTTTTCTCTTTGAAATTCGTTTAATGCATATTCTAATCCCTAAGTGTCGGCCACACAAATATGTCGAACTCAATCGGACGGAAAATGTCGCTCCGTTCGCCTGTCGAATAAGCACGATTTGCGAGGGGCGGAGACTTTTCCCCCACCGAGCTACCCATTCGTGTTCACGCTGACTGCTGCTACAAGGGAACCTGCAACCTCGACAGACGCGATGATCACAATATTATATTCCCGAACTCTGCGGAAACAGACCCGATAACCAACGCCATGTATCACAAAAACTCCATGGCAAAAATGTTAAGCGTCGTATATTTCCACGACCAATCACGGCCTTCCGTTTCGGATACGCGTGATTTCTTTCGGTTCGTTCGAAGTTTATTAAGAAATTTAATTCGAAAGTGTTGATTCGTTTGTATTTCGTTTAATTCTTTTCCCAGCGACTTCTCTGTTCTATCGTTTCTGAATTTAGTTGACATGTAGTCAATTCGTGAATTTAGTTGACATGGGTAACGAATTCAGGCGTACATACATGAACAGTTCTTATGGGCGGCCTGAAGACAAGCATTCTTCAACCCAAACTGCCGCGCGGCCGCATGACGAGAGAACAGCCGACACCGCCGTGGCGGGGCCGGGGGGGGGGGGTGGAACGAGACACCTCTCTCACTCTCTCACATATTGCGGAGCGAAAATACGCAACCACCATGAACTTTGCCGGACGACTTTAACTTCTCGGGGTTTTGTCTTTTCTAATCGTTTGGTGGTGATTGGTAGCCTAATAAAAAGGTTTGGTGGTCGACCGTTGCGTTATAATTAAATGAGATTTTTTTCCGAAAAGTTGGCCCGACCTTTTTTTATTTATCACGCAATCCATAAAATGCCACTCTTAATCAATGCGGAATCGTTTGGTGGCCACAAATATGCGAATCCCAGCGTTTGGTGGTTCATTTATTAGTTATTTCGATTGTAAAACCATCTACGTCAAAGCGTATACGATAGAGGGGCGTAATTGGTCATTGATGGATCCAACGGAATACGGCGCAGTCATATTTCAATTTCTTTGTGTTTTTCTTCACCGATCTCGTTCTAATAAGTCTTATACGACAGATAATCGTTTGGGAGTGATTGGTAGCTTAATTAAAGCGTTTGGTTGTTAATTCCTTAATTCCGCCGATCGAAAAACCATCTACGCTTAGTCGCTGGCGATAGACGGCTGTAGTTGGCTGCTGATGAACCCAACTGAATCCAGCGCAGTGATTTTCAGTTTAAGACTTATTAGAGCGAGATCGGTGGAGAAAACGTAAAGAATTTAATATATCACTGCTCTGCATTTCCGTTGGATACATCAGCAGCCAACGGCCCTCTATCACCTTCGTCTAGACATAGATGGTTTTTCGATCGGCATAATCGTGGAACTAACTACCAAACATTATAATCCACCAATCACTATCAAACGTTTATCGTCCGCTTTAGACTTATTGGAATGAGAGCGGTGAAAAAAACCACAAACAAATTTAAATATCATTGCTTCGTATTCCGTTGGATCCATCAGCAGCCAACTACAGCCCTCTATCGCCTTCGTCTAACCGTAGATGGCTTTTCGACCGGCGTAATTAAGGAATTAACTACCAAACACTACCAAACGATTATTACCAAGAGATCCGTATGAGACTCATTGGAACGAAAGCGGTGAAAAAAAAACAAAGAAATTGAAATATCCTTGTGCTCTATTCCGTTGGATCCATCATCAGTTAACTACAGCCCTCTATCGCCGTAATTAAGGACTTAACTAGCAAACGTCGGTATTGGCATATTTGTGACCACCAAACGGTTATACATCGATTTAGGTTGGCATTTTATGGATTGCATGATAAATTAAAAAAAGTCCGGCCAACTTTGCGGAAAAAATATCATTCAATTATAAGAAAGCGGTGGACCACCAAACCTTTTTATTCGGCTACCAAACACCACCAAACGACCACCAAACGATTACAAAAATAAAAACCCTGAGAAGTTCAAGTCGTCCGGCTAAGTTTTAGGTGTTTTTTTTCGCTGCATTGCAAACTGCATTTTGTAGCCACGTCGCACGTGGCTACCTTCATTGCGCCATGCGTTTGCTTGTACCCAGCGCTGCTGCGCAGCCGCAGGAGAGGCTTCAGATTGCGCGTGTACGTTGGACTTTACATAAACGGTAAACGGACATTTGAGCCACACCAGCTATAAAAAAACGCTTAATTTTAAGATTTTTTAAAAATAAGTTCAACGAAAACGGTATGAAATTAAATTGGAAAACTTCATTATACATACCATCAAGTGTACAAATTTGTTTGTCATTTTTCATTCGAAAATAGCGTGTTCCGCGGCCGGAAAGATTTCTTCCATAATTTTCAACCTAGAACTGCAAACAAATAATATCTTAATAATACATAGACGAAGCTATGGAACTGCCTAGGGAAATTAGGACATACCTTTTTTTAAGTAAAAGAAATAGTGCGGAGTTATTGTTTATAAAAAAGAAGTTAATAACCAATCGCAAATTCCGTACGCAGTTCCATAGAGAATGTATTTGCGAAGATACGTTGTAAGCGAAGTTTGACACGTTTAAAAAACATGCTTTCGATAAAAACGCGTTTGAAGTTTCAACTAACATTTAGCAATAGAAATGTTCGTTTGGCCTCTGATCTGCGATGCCAGCACTATAAACTTGGCTTTCCAAATAAAAATTGTCCTCTTTCTCGTCTTTCCCGGTTGATTTGAAATATCGCCGAGCATCTTTTGCAGCAATATGGGGTCAAACGGATCAATACGCGCAGCGGAGTTGCTTGATAAAACTCATGAAAATGACCTCTTTAGAAGTGTTCCGACTCATGAAACCTGTTGTTTGCTTTCGAGGGCATCGTTGGAGCAAAAAAAGGGTTTTTTTTATCCTCGATTAGCTCTACCCCTTAAGTATTGGCCTGTTTCGCACGGTATGATGCTAACCTCGCGGCCCTAGCGGACATTCGGGAAACGAGTCTGCCCCCACTACGCTCGTCTCCTGCCTCTACGCGACTGGACATTCTATCGGCGCATATCCGATTCAGGCACGAGACAAAAGAGTGCATTCAATCGGCAACCGCGATAATAACGCGAAGCCAAAAAGCAGAAAGCGTCATCGAAAGGTATAAAAGTGCGGCGCGGTGGGACAGTGGCCAAGGGTAAATTTGTAAAAATCGAAGCTTCTCCCGCGACATCGGTCAGCGCGCGCGGTACCGAGACAAATCCAAAGGACAAAAACAAGAGGAATATACATCTCGCGGAGATCGCATCGCGCTTGTCGTCCACCAGGTGGCGGATTCGTCCGGTGGACGTTGGTAGTGGGAGGTGGTATCGCGGTGTGGTAGGGGCGGGACGATACGAGCGTCACCTACGTCGTGGGAGCGAGCAAGCGTGGCTAATCAAGGCGACGAAGGTAAGCCGTGCGGGCTGTTTATTTTTGGGTTTTCGCTTAGGCAGCGCGCTCCCACACCCGGTTTTCGCTCGAGTAATGCGTTTCCCGGTTGATTGCCGTACCGAGCCGTGCCCGAGGCGGGTTTGACGAAGGCCAGCGATATGACCACGGAAACGTAGGTGAAGCTCGGTTAGGGGCGGCGCGCGGGCCGATCCCCGCGCGCGCCCGTCGGGCATCTTGCCCACATTCGCCTCCCTCAATATATACCAACAGTTACCGCAACTTTAATACATATATATTCATTGTGTGCATCGTCGCGATCTTCGAAAACCCCATCATCGACGATTTTCTCTTTCTCTCTCTTCCTCCCTCCCTCCTACCCTCTCTCATCAGTTTGCTTTTTTTCCTGTCATTCGTTTCCTCGCTTTTTTCTTCCCGCCTTACATCGCGCAATCTCGACGGAATATCGCAAATCAATCGCGACCACGTGGAGGGCCTGGTGACGCCAGCATCCTTGGAGCAGCCCCAGGAGCGAGAGAGAGAAAGAGAGAAGGGTAAAGAAGAAACGCAGAGTCCGAGAAGCAACCTTCAACCGTTCCTTCTGTTTCTGTCCCTCTGTCCAAACTATTAACATCTTCCGACAATACTCTCGACAATCCGATTTATCCTCTGTCGCATTAACGTCAAGGAGAAGTAGAGAGGAGAAAACACGCGCGCGTCCATACTCTTGCCTCTCGTAGTCTTACCGAAGTGTATTTCTCTTTGTTTTCCACCGTCGCCCGGCACAGAAAGATGAGCAGCTCGGAGGAGGTATCTTGGATCTCTTGGTTCTGTGGCCTGCGAGGGAACGAATTCTTCTGTGAGGTAAGATTGCAGACTAGTCCATTCATTTGTGTCTCTTGACTTTTGGCTATGCCTGGTTAACACGGCTACTCTTTCTCTCTCTCTCTCTCTCTCTCTCTCTCTCTCTCTCTCTCTGTTTGGTATGCTCCAGGTCGACGAGGACTACATCCAGGACAAATTCAACCTCACAGGCCTGAACGAGCAGGTGCCGCACTATCGTCAGGCACTGGATATGATCCTGGACTTGGAACCCGGTAAGTTTTACTCGTAGAGACGCTAAGGCTCGTGCGCTTCGTAACTTTTTTATAGATCCATAATTGTAGATTTAGAAGAGCAAGTTTTTAAAATTAAACGTACCTGTATACCCAAGCATCAAAGGAGCCACTTATTGGATTTCTTTCAAGTACGCGTTACTACACATTTAGAAGAAAAAGTTTGATTCTGTTTTAAATGTTGAGATGCGAATTTCACAAAAATTAATAACAAGACGTGCAAATGGGTAGGTGTAAATATTTGTTTAATTTAAAAACATGCTCCTTTGTTTGAGATGACACAAAGAAGTATGACCAGCAACATCTCCTCGAGCTTAGGATGACTTCGAAATAACAATGTTCGTTTTGGCGCGTATCGTTAAGAAGTTGAACATTGGAAATTGATCGAGCATTTAATTTCGTTAACAAAGCGTATGTGAAAATGATATTGATCAACGAGCTTGATGTAAATGATCGGGAACAGACGACGATTTGGAGGAAAATCCAAACCAATCGGATCTGATCGAACAAGCGGCCGAGATGCTCTATGGCTTGATCCACGCTCGTTACATCCTCACGAACCGTGGTATCGCCCAAATGATCGAGAAGTATCAGGCCGGTGATTTTGGACACTGTCCCCGGGTATATTGTGAGGCACAACCAATGTTACCGCTCGGTCTGAGCGACGTCCCCGGCGAGGCGATGGTCAAAAGCTATTGTCCCAAGTGCATGGACGTTTACACGCCTAAGAGCTCGAGGCATCATCACAACGACGGTGCTTACTTTGGCACGGGATTTCCACACATGCTCTTCATGGTACATCCGGAGTATCGGCCGAAGCGTGCCGCGAATCAATTTGTACCTAGGTGAGTCCGCAAAAATCTGATTCTCGGGAGAAAGAAAATAAGAAACAAGACCAAGTAGCAATTAGCGATGTTAAGAGCGTGCGCTTGAAGCGAGCTGAGCTCATTGCAGCCTGATTTGGCCAAAAAAGAAAAGAATATATATATATATGTGTGTGTGTGTGTGTGGCAATTCCATTTCGCAGATTATACGGGTTCAAGATACATCCACTAGCTTATCAGATACAACAACAGTCGGCCTCGACGTTCAAGGCGCCTCTCCGGACATCGCTCTACAACAACGGAAAGCGCTAAAAGGAACCCGCCTGCGTGCTCCGGCGTTCCATGAAGCAAACAAAACAAAAAAGTCACGAGGAAAAAGAAGCGGAACAAGCCGCCGACAAAATAAAACAAAAGAAAATCACACGTTTTTCGGACAATGACGGAAGAAGAAGACGAACAACAACAAAAAACGAGGCGCAATGAATATAATAATCGAGGCCCCAGAGGACACCACGAGCCCGCCAAACAAAATCTTCGTTACTCAACCATTCGCGTTTTCCGCTCTCCGTCCTCCCCGCCCCTTTAATTTCCCCCCCCGGCTCATCCCACTTCAAGATTCAAAGTTGATTATTATTTTTTTACCGTATCTCGTTGCGTATTATCGCCTAGTGTGTGGTGATCGTCGCATCGACTATACTCCGTTCATTTTCCATTTGCCCTCTCTCCCCTTTTGTTTCTTTTTAAATCTTTAACGCGACCCCCTTCCCTGTCCCTCGGACACGTGTAATACGGACGAAGATTCTGCGGGCGAAGAACCAACGGAAACGAAGAGAAAAAACAAGTAGAAAAAAGGAGGAAACACACGACACACATACAGATAGGATAATTCATTATAGCGTTTAAGGATCGGGGAGGATGCGAGAAGTTCACAGAGGACAAAAAATTGATAAGAAAGAAATAGAAGAAAATAAGAGAAACAAAAAAAAAGTAATAGCAAGGGAAAAAAGCAAACCTGCGAGCTGAATAATTTCGCGGAACGCCTCTCCCCCCTTCCCCGCCCGCCGAGTCCCGCGATCGCTGCCAAGGGTAGTTCCTACACTTTCTTGAGGGGGGAAGTCAATTAAGCGTAATAATTGACCAGGCCACAGCAATTATTCGGAACTGTTTCTTTTTTCCTTCCTCATATTCATATATATATATATATATATATATATACGGATATATATATACACACACACACATATAGTGTGACTCGTTAGGAAACGGTATATAGTAAAGGGGTCAAGTTGAGACGAAAAACAATGACGAACAAAAGGGCGATGAAGAGGAATTAGAGGAAGAGAGAACACTGAGAATAACCAACGCGTTTGATAAGCATAATTTATAATTTAACCCGATAATTAGGTAAAGAGGGAGATAAAGAATGAGAAGAAGAAGTCGAGGTCATAATGCCGTCATCGCGGGCGCGCGGGAACAGCTTTTGTGTAGTTTTTACGAGAGCGAGCGGGAGGGAGAGATGGACGGAATTGCGAATTCGAGAAATACTCGTGTAGGGACCTGCCTGTTCGACAGATACACGATTTTTATTACCGCCCTCCCCCTCATGTAAAGACTTGCGAAAGGCAAATTCCTACCTGCGACACGTCGTGTTTACTCGAATATGCGGGTCACCTGCAAGAACTGTACGTCTACACTCATGTGACATCCCCTCGACCTTCCATCTATCCCTCCCGCCCTCCCTTCCCTCAAGCTCATCATTCGTCTCATGCATATTTAGCTCATTCCACCGAGAATACGCGATACAAGGACAAAACTCGAGTGGATAGGAAAATAGGTTCCCCTCCCCGCCCTGTCCCTCTTGCAATTTCGCATTAACGAAATGATACCGTTTAAGTGAATATTGTCAAATCGATATGATGTTTAATTTAAAAAAATAACAAAAAAAAATGAACGAAAGGAAGGTTTATCGACGTTGTTGCGTTATTTCGCGCCCTCCTTCCCGGGGAAAGTGCATCTACGTTTGGCCAAGGCAGTTTCAAAATACCGCCAAAAAAAAGAGTTCTCCGGTTCGCGCCGTGTCTCGACGACGCGAAGGTGGCGGCGCTGGGGTGCAAGCGACAAATCGATTTCCCAATACTCGTGTCCTCTTAACCAATCCCCGCCACGCTTCGTGTGATCAACGCCGCTTGCGAGCAAATCGCGTTGCCTCTTTGAGATTTAAATTTCGATACGGCGGACGACAAAAGACGGGTAACGGAGGATCGCTCCGAAAACCCAAACAAGCCGCGACACACAAAAGAGTAAGAAATCAAATACGGTTCCCTTTTTTTCTCGCACGCGTGAGATAAATTACCCGATTAAAGAAAGAAAATATCGGTCAGTGCAATAATAGGTCAGCGGCCTCCAAGTGGTTTCAAGCAGCGTACTCTGGGATTGTCGGGAATCTAATAAAAATCAGGAATGACAGCAAGTATGCACATGGACGAATAGTTGACCTTTTTCACTCGGATAATTCGTTATCCCGTGAAGGCACTTTAACGCGACGTTTATTTCCCATCAGGATATTCCGCTCGGAATTGGGAAAGACTAAACGAGTAGAGTACAAGTAGATGGAAGGCTCGAGAATGAGCAAGGAAAGGGAGCATCACTCATTCAACGAGAGAAACAGTCTGACAGGAAGCTCCGGTATGCTGGGACTGTCGAGCGTCAAGCCGAAGTTGCAGCCGATAAGGATTAAGGCCTTTTTGGACATGTATCCGAGCGACGAGGAGGACAGCGAAGACAGGGGCAAGGATTCCAATAGCGATTCGGACTGTGACGATGTACAGCCGCTGCCGGAGGACGAGTGTCGAGACGAGTGTCTGACAACGGTGACAGAGGAAACGGCTAGTGTCACGGATTCTCGAATAATGCGAGTTACAGGCGACGGTATCGAGGGACTCGAACCAACCAGAGACACACCTGTCGAAGGGGCGGACAAATTTCAAATATCCCGAAAATTCGCGAGTGATAACGCCGAGCGTCGGCGCCGGACTCGTTCGCCGGCAAAAGATTTATCCGTCGAGCCTCGGTCCTGTTCCAATCGAGGCTCAGACGTACCGTCGGGGGTGGCCGAAACGGCCAAAGCCGAACCAGCGATGTACAGCTCGGATAGCAAGTACGACTCGACTCATCACAGCGCCGAGAGACAGGATGCCCACTCGGCAGCTGCTCAAGGTTGCGTCTCGTGTCACGTCACGGACACTCCTATGAAAAACCATCCACCGGTGGGTTCGGCGCGACCCACACCCTCAACTTCGCACAGAAGTATGTTCCAGACGCCAAGGAGCGCCGCGGTGCCGCAGGCTGACTCGTGGCAGACACCAGCCACGATATTTGGAAACTGGTCGAGGAATCTCATGGCGCAAACACCTCTGGAGAGTCGCGGGAACCAATCGGCTTCGCTGGTGTCCCAGGTGCCGACGAGTCACGAAGCGGCGCCGTACGTAACGAACGAGGAAAGAAGAACGCGCAGACGACCCCTAGTCGAGACGTCCGAGTCCGTAAGGTGCAATCAAAAATCGACGCGCGACGATTGGTCGCTGGCTCGCCGCGGCAACGCCGCCCCCCCTGAGTTGCTCATCAACGACGCTTCTTCGAACGGCATAGCGACGATTCTTAGCGACTCGAAGGAGAACAGAAGACCCCGATCGCCTCGCGATAATCACGAACCCCCGATCGATAACGAGGATTCCTCGCGGTCGAAAGAATCAACGAATCCAGCATCGAACTCGAAGACGCACTCTGACGAGAACATTCCGCGAAAGGTTGAAGCGGCCGCGTCGTACGAGATGCATCCCTCATTGCCAGCTGTCGCAGCTCCACCGGATAAGAAGAGCCTCCCAGAGAGGCGCAACAACGTTCAAGTGTCGATACCCTCGCGGATGCGACGACCCAATCAGGGACAAACCATCGCCGTCAAAGGAAAAGAGTATCTTATCCTTGGGATACTCGGCGAGGGGATGAGCGGCCAAGTGCTCAGGGTACAGGAAGTTGCCAGCCTTGATCTTCGGGCCATCAAGGTGGTCGATCTCAGTCGTATGGACAAGGATTGCGCACAGGGTTGCCTACAAGAAATCTCCATGCTGCACAAACTTCAGGCCTCCTGTATCGTCAAGATGTTCGATCAGTCAGTATGATTTTATTAACATCATGACTTTCTTTAAATTATACTTACGAGGAGCGGCTCGCATTTTCCAGCGAAATAAAGTATCCGATGGTGCACGTGGTGCTGGAAATGGGGGACACGGATTTCAAAAGTTTGCTCATCTCGATGTCTGAGAAGAATCGACTACCGCTCACAATGATACTCTACTATTGGACCGAGATGTTGACCGCTGTCAAGCACATCCACGACAACGGTAAGTTGCTCCGTCCTTTCGAGAAATTCTATTAGATCGGCCAATTAACGGACATTATTCTACTCCAAGGTGTCATCCACTCGGACTTGAAGCCGGCGAATTTTCTCCTGGTGCGAGGAAGATTGAAGCTGATCGACTTTGGCATAGCCTCGAGCATGAACGCCGACATGACTTCCGTCGTCAAGAACAATCCGATCGGTACTCTCAATTACATAAGTCCCGAGGCTCTTATGGACATAAGCGGGAACGGCGGCGATTCGCCGAATCGCAATGTCAAGTACAAAGTATGTTCGTGTTTGTACGTGTCTGCCCTCTCGAACCAGTCGATCCTAAATCGTTATGCGTTTATTCACAGATAAGTTTCAAGTCGGACGTGTGGTCGCTGGGTTGCATACTCTACAGCCTCGTCTACGGCTACACGCCATTTCACAATATTCGCGCTCAATGGGCCAAAGTCTCCGCAATCACGAATCCCCAGCCAAAGATATCTTTCACCCCACCAGCTGGAAGTGACGCGGAGCCAACCCCGCCGATACTCATTGACGTGATGCGCAAGTGTCTCCAGCACGATCCTAAGGCGCGGCCAACGGTGGCCCAATTGCTCCAGATCCCGTACATACCGATCAAACAAACTGCCCCGAGCCCGGCGATCCCCGAAATTCCGGCCAATATACTCATGAAGATTAAGTACTCGTTGACGGACACCGAGTGGCGACAACTCACCGAGGTAACTCGAACAATTCAAAGAAAAAAACATTTAAATGTGTGTGTGTGTGTGTGTGTAAAAACGGAAGTCTGCCCAATATCTCCTGCATCAATTGACCGATCTGTCTTCTCTCTCTCTCTAGATTCTCGAAGCAAGAAGAAACCAGTGACGAATTATCCGAGAGAATCCGTTCGTACTTGCCGAGCCTGTAAATACCGATGATTTTAATGAAATGAAGTACGAAGTATATATATCTGTATAGGAGGAATATACGAACAGTTTGATGTCAGAGACGACGAAAAAAAAGCAAACGCGTGCCTGGCAAGGAATTGTCAAAGCGCGCGCGCGCGCGAGTGTCTTAGACAATAAAGTGATTTAACGATCGTAGGTAATGCGTAGTGTCAGCCGAGAGCACTATTGAACCAAACTTGCACAATTATCGCTCAGGTCTGACAATCAACGACCGTACAAAAGTGCACTCGTTATCAGATTACGTTTCTTTTTTAATTATTTTTTTATTGGTTCCTTCTTTTTTGTTGTTGTAATTTTGTAGTTATATCATTTTACGTGCGTACAAATGAGTCCCACGCGAATGTTGAATTCCTGTTGGTCGATCCAACTTGACCGAGTGAAAATTTTATACGGTTGTTCTCTCCTTCTCTGTCTGTCTCCAATCAACACGAGTCTTTACGACTTGCTAAATCACTGTACTATATAAAATACCTAACACGCGTCGGACGTGCGACTTAACAAATATTATTATTATTATCTAATTATTATTCTTATGTCCAAGCCACGTGGGCCCGTGATTATACAGACATTAGACAACGAGACACTGGTTTTGTTAGGAGAATAAAAATAGTTTAGTCGGTGGAACGATTTTTTTTCTTTTTTTTTTCAGTTTCGAAACCCGACGACACGTAGTCTTCGGGGGGGGGGGGGGGGGGGGTCGTACAGAGAAGAAAAAACAAATCGTTACGTGTGTCCCGTGGGTCTGTACATCGATGATGGATCTTCGGGGGGTGAATGGCTCGATTGCACGTTCATTCCATGGACGAACGGGTTTTTGGATTCGCCTGCCACAGATACACAGAACACATCCGCGTATATATTTGCGTAACGCGTGGCTTTCGGTGGAACTATGCCAATCCCCATACGCAGTCGTAGCGGCAATGATGATGATGAGGGCGACGATAACGAACAAACGAGTCCTGGCGAATAGAGTTGACCGATCGGTTGATGAAATGATGCCATTCGCGTCTTCTTTGCTGTCTCTAAAACTCTCCTTCTCATTCCTCTTCCATCTCGTTGGTGCGTGAAACGGCGTCAGGCGGTGGCAAAGTGTCGCGTAACGTCCATCAGCGTATGGTCGTTAATTGCCAATACTGAAGTAATCGCTCGCCCTTCGGCAGAGCCATAGAGTTCGGTCTCTCGAAAGTCAACATAATGTCCTTGACTTTGTTGCGTATCTCGCGGTCAAAGATGTGACCGCCGGTTCTCTCGAGGGCATTGGCCATGTCGTACTCCACCGAAGGCAAAGGATCCCTTATGAATCGCGCGGCAGTCGCTACGCTCGGTAATACGTGATGTTGAAGTGCCTTGATCTCCCAGAGACTGCTGAGTAGGGCGTTGCTCTGCAGCGGATCGCGTTCTTCCATGAGGAAAGGATCACCCGTGCCCGTGTCTTCGGTTGTCAGGACTTCGCCACCGTGAGGATGATCTATCAGCCGTTTGAGGCCCGGATGCCTCAACAGAAGATTGCCGACAAACAGCAATATGGTGAGAATGTCCTCGGGTGGTGCGACCATGGTCAGGCGGGCCAATCGCTTCGCGAACGCGGCCACGAGTGCCTCCGGCAAGTGCCTATTGAAAGAATTTTAGAAACATACTCGTCACTCAATATCTTTCGATCTCGGGTTGGAAAGAAAAAACCTCGCGTAGATTCTCAACTCACGTAGAACTGAGAAAGAGATCCGACAGATAGAAGAGACGAGCCTTGTACTTGGTGTGAAATATCTCGGGCTCGAACATCGAGTAGAGCTTCGTGAATATATTAGGATACTCGAGATTGTGCTTGGTGACGAGTACGAAGACGCCCTGGAGTGCGAGCAGCCCTATAGGGCCGTCCGCGTCCAACGAATCCATGAGAAAGTCCGTGAGTAAGACCGGCTTCTCGAGATGCGGCATAACACGCTCGAGCAGAACAACCAATAGTTGTTTGTGCAACTGGGGTGTCAGCTCCCAGTGCATTACGCAAGCCCAGACCTTGTTCAACGATCTCCGCGCTGACGACTGATCCCAGGTGAATCCTCCCGCGGCTGAAAAATACACGGGTTGCGTTACGCATATTTATACGTGTGAAATGTACGAAAGCACACGGCTTCTTCATCATTCGACCCAGCACAAAATGATTTCCATTGTAATTTGAAAAAAAAAAAAAAAAAAAAAAAAAAAAAAAAAAAAAAATGAAACGATATCCACCAAAACGAATTTCCCGAACAAAGCATTCAACACGAGGATACTAATAACGATAATTCTTATCGCAGGGACTTTGGCCTCTGGATGATGAGTCCGGATGGTTTTGCGCGTGGTATGTCGACCGCAATGCCTTACCGTGTTGGGGGCCGCATAACAGATCCTGATCTTTCTGAGCTGAAAGCAAAAAAGAAAAAATACAAATTTTCGTCAAATTGACGATCCACCGCGTTAAACGCGTAGAGTGTATCGAACCTTCGTTATCCTTTGGCAGTGGCAGTTTGTGTATGAGCTCAAGGAGATTCTTGATGAAGAGTTCCTGAGGCTGACGTTTGGGCGTCAATGCCGGAAGGCTCTTCCACGTATAGTAAAGAGCGTCCGCGCGGCTGGTCATTTCTTGGATCCTTGCGATCAGATTGGCGTTGTCCTGATTGGGCGACAGGAGGCTCATGAGGACTGGCTTGAGCCTGTGCAGGGGAAAATAATAGCCGAGCTCTCCGACCGGCTCCAATGGCGATTTTCCCTCCTCCGCCATCAACTTTATGGCAGTTGCGAGAGCTTGGAGCTGCGTCGCGGGACGACATCGCTCGATCGAGGCCAACATCTTCTCCCATACCTCCTCATAACAGTTACGTAGCCAGTTTACGTAGCGGATCTCTGGTTCGGGTTCTTCGACAAGGATACAGAGAAAAAAGTTTGTTTCTCAAAATATGCCATCACGGCGACCAATGTATTCACGTTGTTGCACCACCTCAAACCCGACAGAGCAAGCTGTTAGCTTTGTGTACTTTAGGAAGCGCCGGCAAAGCAAAATTTACTCTCTACTAATTCTACAACTAATCCGAATGCCAAACAAAAGTTATGGCTATCCGAAATGTCTGTCCCCATTGTTACGCTTATCGGATCTTCTCGAGTAGTCGCGATTAGAGTAACAATGTTATCTTTTGAAATCTTACGGAAAATATTACGCAAAAAAAATCAAGCAGCATTTTTGTGATCCGTTTCTGTTGGTGCGTGTATCTTTTTGCGCACGCAACGTTCTCAGCTGCGTGCTTGGGTGACTAAAAAATTCGTATATCACACGAGCCACGAGCGAGACGCATAGAAGAAAAAGAAAAACATCATACAGAGAATTAAATACTCACCAGATATCGTGAGGGATATGGTTCTCTCGAGATACATGTCATTGCGTCTGAGGACCTCAACGAATATCGTCTCCAGGGATAGTATACAGGTAGTGCTAGAGTCCTGGACACAGAGAGCAAAGAATTTTCCAGAGACATCGCATCTCGTTCCGCCCAATGACGGTTAACCTCAAATTTTGCCCCAAAGACGAGGCAAACAGAAGAAAAAAGAAAGGAAAAAAAGTGGAAAAAACCAAAATGGAAAAAAGGAGGAAAATAATGAAAAGCAGGGAGGTTAACTTACGTCCCACTGGGCGATTATGTCGACGAGAGAATTGGCGTGTTTTCGGGACGCGAGAAACTCGTGGGCTTTGTTTCGCAAAAGTCTCGCTGACATTTTTTGACTCCACAACGACGAACCGGGAGTAACTTGGAGCGCCGCCATGATGCCCGTTCGTGACGGGAATGAGAGAGAGCTATACGCTTGCTCCTGCTGCAGTGTAACGCCGCTCCGAATTTCACGCACACACACACACGCGCGCGCGTACACACCAATACGTATGTACGTCCTATAATAATAATAATAATAATAATAATAACAATAACAACAACAACAGTCGGAATAAAGGTGAAATTGATCGATGTCGCAAAATTCGTGTGTACGCGATCAACGGAGGGAAAGCGAAGAAAACATACACGATAGAAGAAATTTCGCGCGTACGTAGGAGTGTTTCGATTCGCCGAGGGACACGACGATCTGACCACGTGGACGTTTCATCCGACGTGATCTTATTCCTAAAATTCGTAAACAATCGCGATAATGGATTCTGGAGAGCTGCGAGGATAGTCTCGAGCTGCCAGGAAAAGTGTTATCGTTCCTCGGAATAAAAAACAGAAAAAACATCTCATCAGCTGTGATTTGATAGCTCGCGTCACGTTTCTGCGGAGAGGCTACAAAAATGAGTTTCGTTCGAACAAAAGAGTTTATAGAGGAGCGTGACACGGTGGTGCTCTACCTGAATCCCCAAAAGATGCACTCTGTGGAAGTGCTTTCGAAGGTCCCGAACAAGAAGGGCGAAATAGTGGACCAAGTGTTCCAGACGATTTACGGCGCCCTTAAGGTGGATTCGCTAATAGGCAAACGATACGGCACTAAGGTGACATTGAGCAAGGGATGGGCCTATGTACTACAGCCCACGCCGGAACTCTGGTCCGTCACTCTTCCTCACAGAACACAAATTATTTATACACCCGACGCAAGCCTCATAGCGCATCTCTTGGACCTGGCACCTGGCAAGATCGTCGTCGAGGCAGGTGCGTCCGATGCTAGCCTGCCAAAGTCCTTCTCGTTTTTGCTAACCGTTACCCGTTATTGGCTTTTAAAATCATTGATCTTCCAAATTATTATTGATTATCGTTGAGAACAATTTAAATATTCGTTACAATGGATACACTATGGAGACTCGCTCGTTGTTATTTATTATGATTACTATTATTACGATTATTATTATTATCATCAATTGTTGTTATTATACGTGATCACCGCTGAGAGTAATCAACATCGCTATTATTTTGTTATTGGTAATTATTATTGCTCTTTCATTCATTTAGAGGATAACTCATTATAATTATGGGATTAATATCAAAATGATTTATTATTATTATTATTATCATTGATGATTATCATAAAGAATAATCCATTATTCTTAAATTTTATGGTCATTATTATCATCATCATCATGATTACTCCTCATAATTATAGTGAAGAATATAGTTTTCCAGTGCGAATGATGATTACTGACAAGGATGAGGTCTTCATTATCAAATATAGCCGAAATATCATTTCATAATCGATGCTAACAGTGCAAACATTATTAGCTTTATTTCGGTGGCACAAATATTTTCCTTTTCCAAAACTCTAACGGCGTTTTTTTTTTCATTGCAACGTGTGTCGTTCCGCAATCAGGAACCGGAAGTGCATCATTCTCGCACTCGTTGATCCGTACGATAAGGCCGCACGGCCACTTATACACGTTCGACTTTCACAAGGAACGCGTGGGGTTTGCGAGTATCGAATTCGCTCACCATGGACTCAAGGAATTCGTGGACTTGGCACATCGAGATGTGTGCCGCGAGGGATTTGGCGACGAGCTCGAAGGCAAGGTGGACGCGATTTTCCTCGATCTACCGCATCCTTGGCTCACGATCGATCACGCTGTCAAGGCGTTGAAAAAATCGGGTACGAACGGAAGTGGAGATTTTTATGTATGTTTGCATTTGGGCTCGTTTGGAAGAGAATTTTTTCGCCGACAGGTGGTAAGCTCTGCTCCTTCTCGCCCTGTATCGAGCAAGTTCAACAAACGTGCGAGCGACTCCTGTCCACAGGTTTCATCGCCATCAAGACGACAGAGTGCCTGCAACGAGAATTGACCGTATTGTTTAAAAACGTGCCGCGACTCGACCTCGATTGCCTCAAGCATAGAGTGTGGATTGTTTTTTTCTTTCCCATTATCCTACATTTTTTTTTACATTTTTTTCAATCTTTTTCATTTAAACATTATTCCACCCCAGCATAGCGAGGCAGAAAGCGCAACCCGAAAAGCGGAACAATCGAGTCGCGACGACGACAAAATACTGACAGCGACGCACGCGCCCTCTACGCCCGGTCACACGGGATACATAACGATCGCGACACTGCCGCCCTTGAGCGTCCGATTCCTGCCGGACGACATTGACCTCGACGAAACCTTCTCTGAGCCGAGCAAATGACCGCGCGAAGATAACGCTCAACGTAAACATGAAAAAATGAAGAGAAATAATTAAATGAGACTTTTTATTCGTCAATGAAGAAGTGCGTTTTCTTTTGCTCTCTTTGTACAGTGTAGAATGGAACTGGCGGCGAACGCAGTTGGAGACCGGACGAAGGTGGGACTCGTACTAGAAAAATATGCTTATATGTTGATCGTTCGGGCAAGGGGTCGGGGGGACGGGGGGGGGGGGGCAACTAACGCGACACTTTGAGATTCTTAGCTGGAGAATGGCCCCTCGGTTTGTGCAGGTAGCATTTACTCTCGTTACTTTACACGAACGCCTCTCATTCGGACTTGTTCGGATTCCACGTGAGATAATCGGACCTCGTCGCGGCCTGATATTCCTTCACGAGGTTCTCGACCACCTCCCTCGAGTTGTCCAGCTCGTCGAGATTGTCCTCGAACATCTTTTCTTTGCGGAATTGCTCGAGAAAGGCTTCCCGCTTACGCAGCTTGTCATACTGCTGGAGCGCCCGGTCGAAGAGCTGCGAAAAAACAAGAAACGACCACAATTGAATTTGGATTGTTAAAATATTACCTTAATATATATCTAAAAATATTACAACAGAAATTCTATTCTGTTTTTTTTTTCTTACACAAAGGCATTTTTTATATTTCGATTCAATTGTTGTCATTCTATGTAAAATTTCGATAATTGTGAAACTGCTTGAAACATATATACCCACGAATATTGTGAAAAGTTAGGGAGAATTTTTGAGAATGAGATGCTCTTACGGATGATATGTTGGTGTGATTGGCCAACATGAGTCCGGAGACTCGATGTGCGCTTGGTATGTAGGGTGATTTTCTGGAGAGTGCGACTTCGATGCTTGCCGGTCCCCATGGTATGAATTGGGCCAATTTCCTCTCGCGTATTCGTTGCAGGGACTTGTGGACCTGGGTGGGATCAACCTCGCCCTGTATTATGTTGAGTATCGATATGTAGCAGTGCGCGGCGTTTCTGTCGAGCGCGGTCGAGACCATCATGTTCTTCGGTTGCAACAGACGCCTCATCACATCAAGAACCGAAGTTTTCCGTACGGAAGCTTCCTGTCGAGTGCAAAGAAAAAATGAAAATCGGCTCGATCGTTCTGCGGATTCGTCGTTGCAGGCGTCACGAAATCCGTCTGACCTCCTGATCGGTCGTGAGAGGCGTGTATCCGGTCATTAAGAAGTGTAACCGCGGCGTCGGGATCAGCGGAGCTATGAGTCCGACAAGGTCGTTGTTCATGTACGAGGGATATCTGAGGGTGGTCGTACTGACTGACATAATCGTCGAGACGAGCTTGTTTATTTGGGTGAAGCTGGGATTTTGTATGTGCAAGCGATCAGAGGCTATCCTGTTGAGAGCGGTGTTGTCCAGCACTACGACGCAATCAGCGCACTGCGTTAGCCTCTTTAGCGTCAGCAGAGAATTGTACGGCTGTACCACGACGTCGCTGGAATTGGCAAGGAAACAAGTTTTGCATTTTTTTTCCAAATCGTCGTTTTTTAGCGATTGGCCATACCTTATCTCATCCTGATTGGGAAACACGCTGTAGGTCTCCAAGAGCTTCTTTGGAAATCTGTCCGCCAGGGACTCTAGCATGAAGGATCCCATGCCGGATCCGGTGCCGCCCGCTATCGAATGGCAAAGAACGAAACCCTGGAACGGATGACGAAAAAATTGCCTCTTTTGCAAATGTTTGGGAAAAATCAAACTGTTGAAATGAGCTACCTCCAGACTGTCGCTGCCGTCAGCCTCCCTGTCCAGGATATCGAATATTTCCTCCTGCAGTTTCTCGCCTTGATGATAGCCAGAGGCCCAGTTGTTGCCTGCGCCTCCTCCGTGTTTGGACAGATAAATGTTTTCCGGATTGTAGAGCTGGAAAAATGGAACATCGAGTGTAATAAAGAGAGGATAAAACGGCGAGAGGTTTGGGGTTAAAATCTTGATGCTACCTTGGAGTAGGAAGAATTCATAATGGTGTGAATGACCCGGGGCTCGAGGTCGAGCAAAACGGCTCTCGGTATGTAGTGCTCGTCGTCCGATTGGTAGAAAAATACGTCCTTTCTGTCGGTGCCTTCGGTCGCATAGTCCTCCAATATCCCTTCTGGACTTATGCCGTGTTCCGCGCACAATCTCTTCCAAAACTCGAAGCCGACTAAATCCGACAATTGTTTACGTATGTGCACACAGTTAGGTAAATACGAAAAGACGAAGAATTTCAAATTTTCAAAATCATCGTTACCGCGTAAGTGCTTGAAAAAAAGAGGAAAAATTAAAAGCCCAAAAGAAACGGGTTATCGCTCACTTTGATTGCCGCACTGGCCCAATTGCAGTGTTATCATTTCGCAAGGCATTTCCACGTCTCCAGGATCTCCCCGTACTTTTTGCAATAAAATATCAGCCGCGAAGAACGCGCGCGCGCGATCTCTGTAAATGGGTAAGGAAAAAAAATTGTACGCAAATTCGTCGAGTGTACATAATGTGTCAAACGCGAGGCGGTTCGGTTGTTACGGAGGTGGGACGGACCGTTTGCGCCATCGGCGGCGACGACGCGAACCACTGCCGTTTCGTCTTACAGACTCCCCTCGCACCGGAGTGGTGGTGGGACTATTCTAGTTTCTCGTGGTCCGTGGCCCGTCTCTCGCCAGTAAAGTTCATCTGGTGAGTCAAATTTTTGATTCTCCTTTATTTTCCTTGCCAGCCGTCTTTTCACCCGGGGTAACTGTAAAACTTGGCTCGTTCGAATATCCCGACGATCGATTGTTTTTCCCCATTTTCGTATTCTCAAAGTAGCAAAGTATTTTTCCTTTTTCTTTTCCGCGAATTCACGACACTCGAGTGTGTAACTGGAGGGTCGCCGCACGAAGAGCCAACTATTACATAAATGACGGAGCCACATAATCTTTCGATGTTGCTCCCCGTAGCGTGCGCACACCTTATTATACCGAGAAAACGTCATTAACATCATTGCTTCTTTTGCCAACGTGATTGCTCATCAATTCAAAGTTGGAGTATTGGCTTCGACTCCAAGACTCGAGACGATGTTGCACAATGTTCTCGTAACGCAAGCGCGCGAAACCCCTCGATATTGACGTGAATGAAAAAAAAAAGGTTTTTTTTTGTTTTTTCCCCCTCAGAGACACCGAATCGGCCGATCATGCTTCGACAAACGCTAAGCCTCGTGCCGCTGGCCGCCGCTCAACAGCAGCAGCAGCGCGGCATGGCGACCCTGAAGACCATTTCCCTGCGTCTCAAGTCGGTCACAAACATCCAAAAGATCACAAAATCCATGAAGATGGTGTCGGCGGCAAAGTACGCGCGGGCAGAGCGTGATCTCAAGCAGGCCAAGCCCCTGGGTCTCGGCACCAAGACGTTTTACGAGCAGGCGGAGATCAGCGCACCCGAGGAGGATCCCAAGCGCCTCATGGTAGCCGTGACGAGCGATCGTGGATTGTGCGGCGCGGTGCACACCGGCATCGCGAGGAACATCCGCGACGAATTGCTCGCAGATCCGAAAAAACGCGAAAACACAAAGATCATTTGTATCGGGGATAAATCGAAAGCTGTGCTCCAACGAATGTTCGCCGAGAATATTCTGTTCGTGGCCACGGAGGTAGGACGGAAACCGCCCACGTTCCAGGACGCGTCCAAGGTCGCCATAGAAATAATGAACTGCGGGTATGCCTCTCCGTATAAGTCTCGGGACCCCTAGAGCCATTGAAAAAAAATTCAAACGATTCTTTCGATTTTCAGGTACTCGTTCGGCTCCGGTACGATCGTCTACAACAAATTCAGGTCCGTAGTTTCGTACAAAGTCGATCATCTGCCCCTGTACGACAAGGAATCAGTGGTGAAGGCGCCCAAGCTCTCGGTCTACGATTCCGTGGATGAGGCCGTCATCCAGAGTTACCTCGAGTTCTCGCTCGCCTCGCTCCTCTTCTATTCGATGAAGGAGGGCGCCTGCAGCGAACAATCGAGCAGAATGACCGCTATGGACAATGCCAGCAAGAACGCCGGCGAGATGATCGACAAGCTCAGGTTAACGTTCAATCGTACCCGGCAGGCTGTCATCACCCGAGAACTCATCGAAATTATTTCCGGTGCTGCCGCCCTGGAATAAGGAACGGTCTCCACGGGGGATTCGCCTAGAGTATATCCATAGTTCGCGAGATCGTCACGTGAGAGTAAAGAAACGAACATACACTCGTACTATCTATCTATATATATATTAAAGATGAAGAAAATGATAAAACAGGACACGAATCATTCCGATAATTGCTGGAAACATGGTCCTTTTAACCCCTCGTTCGTCGATAATTCGATTGACTAACACGAAGAGCACGTACAAGCAGAAGAAAAAAAAATTGTCCCATAGCGTAGCGTTGGATTTTGTCACAGTCAAAATCCCCGCCCGCCTATATTTCGTACTTTCGCGCTGTTTGAACAATTTCACGAGCACCCGGCTGCGCTCTGCTTAGAAAAAAAAAACAAAGGAAGAGCCCGGAATACGTCACCAGACGTTACACACACACACACACACACACACACATATATATAGAAGGTTAAAGGTGGCGAATGAGCCGCGCAGCAAAATGTCCTCCTTGAAAGTAATAAAGAATCGCATCCGTTCGGTTAGCAACACGAAAAAGATAACCCAGACGATGAGACTCGTGTCGGCGGCCAAGTACGCTCGTGCTGAACGCGAGCTCCTAGCGGTGCGTTCAGCCGGTCAAAGTTCCCGGAGATTCTTCGAGCTGGCGGAAGTTTCGCCACCGGAAGTGACCGAAACGCGGCTCGTGATCGCTTTGTCGGGCGATCGCGGTCTTTGCGGTGCAATTCACTCGGGGATCGCTCGAGCGATCGGTGCCGTAATCGAGAAAACACCGGAGCCTCGTCGTCGCGAGTCAACCAAACTTGTCTGCATAGGCGAAAAAAATCGTATAATACTATCACGTTTTTACGCCGAGCACATACTCTGGGCCGTTACTGAAGTGGGCAAGAAAAGTCTGACGTTCTCGGACGCGGGTTTAGTCGCGTACAAAATTTTGGAGACGACGGAAGAGCAGAAATTCTCGCATACACAGATCTACTACAACAAGTTGGTCTACTAAACGAAAATTCACGTTTTTTTTGCTTCTTCTCCCATTTGCATTGGAAACAAACTGAGACCCCAACGGGAGTTTTTCTCAAGGATCCATCACCGCGTACACTTCTAGCTAAAAGCGTAATTCCATCGAAATAAAAAAATTTTAACTCAGTGAGAATTTAGTCAGAATTATTATCCGATGAAATGAACTTGTTAGCTGGCAATGTACGCACAATACACGCTCGATCCGTTTGTTTTCGAGATTTCGAATAAGGTTTTTTTTCCTCGGCCTGGACGAAAACGAGGAAATTTGCGGCAGGTTCGTAAACGCCAGTGTGTATACCGTGTCGACGGAAGATCTCTTTGACCGAGCAGACGTCTACGCGGGTACCAAGTTTCCCCTCTACGACAGCGTCGAAGACGAGACATTAACTTGCTGGCTCGAATTTGGCCTGATTACGATGATACATTGGATGATGAAGGAGAGCACGGCGAGCGAGCACTCGGCGCGGATGATAGCGATGGAGAACGCGACAAAAAATGCCTCCGAGATGATCAAACAATTGACGCTGTTGTACAACCGTACTCGACAGGCGGTCATCACGAAGGAGCTCATAGAAATAATTTCCGGAGCAAGTGCCATCGAGAACTCATAAATTAAGAGTCGAGGGTTGTACGCGAGTCGCGAATTATTTTACAGCGACTTGAATGTAGTACCGCCCACCGCTCACAGCCTAATTCGAGGCAAGTGTGATAGAAAAACAAAAATCAATCCGAATACGGTCAAGGTAGTAGGAGCATGATCAATAAATATCATCGGCGAATAAACACACAAGATTCACATACTCGGACTCGTGAGCCATCCGCTCGCGAATTTATTAAAATATCTTTTATATGCGCGATTTCTGCACTTTCCCCGAACCCGACATATTTTGACACTTGAAAAAATTATCTTTGTTTCGTTCCATTTATCCTCATAATTATTATACGGTGATTTTCGCTCTCGCTCGATCGTAAAATAGTGGAAAATGCTGGGTCGGGGGGAGGAGAGAGGCAGTAACTTTTAAATTCGCCGTGAACGGGGTCTCGAGTTTTTTTCAGCTGCACCGTGTTGCCTAACATACCGTAGTTTTTTAAGTACGTTCAGCATACAAATCTTAGGCACGCTTTAGTTTTGCGATGGATATAATAATAATAATAATAATAATGGTAATGACGAGTACCGCCGTTGGAGCTAGTAACGTTATAAGACACATGTATTCGTCTGAATTGGCTCACACGCGTAGTCGCATTTTTGTCTCGTTTCTCCAAGTGACAAAGGACCTCGTTTTATGTACAACAAAAATGTACCGTGTCGCGCTCCTCTTTACCCCGACTTCGGACTCCGATGCGCGAAACAAAGAATCGCACGACGCACGCACATACATTACAGTTTTCTTTCTAGCTATCTATCTAAGCTACCTTTCTCTCTCTATAAAATAGTTTATTGTTTTGCCGCGGGCCCGTAGGGAGGACTTTCGTTCGAGGAGACACTGTGGAAGATTTTTATTTTTCTCTTCTTTCTTCTGTACGAGCGCTTGACGTTTGATTGGGACCGTGCGCTGCCGTGCCCGCCTTCTCGCGGGCGACGGCAGCGGATCTGTATAAGGCGATTTCACAAATTGCACCAAAGATATACATACATACAACAATTTGGATAGTGAATAGTACAGTTACCGGGAGAGAAAACGCGATATGTGCAAAAGCAAAAAAGAAAAGGCCAAACAAATGAAAGTAAGAATGATAAGGAACACATAGAATAAAAAGGAAAAAATGTTTGGTTTGCGGTTAGACTCTCAAAACAGTCAGGAACAAATTGGACTATCCCAACAATCCACCTCCACCACCTCCACCGCCGCCACCACCACCGCCACCACCACCACCACCACCACCACCACCACCACCACCACCACTATCATCATCTGCACTTGAGAGTAACTTTGATTTGGGCCATTTCTATTATTGACAAGCCACGATCCGTGTCTTCCTCCGTTTCTCGTTGATACATTTATATCTTTCCATCGTTTTCCTCCTATTTTCCCTTAGTTTTTTTGTCTCTAGGCCAGACGACGAATATCGAGGAACTTTGGAACTTTGGGAAATCGGGGGACGGATCCGTGGGCGCAGTTTGGAAGCGATCACTCGGCCGTTGACACCTCGTGTGGCAACACAAAAAACATAGCGCGAACTTGAGTGGCTGCAGGGATTCTTTCACCACTCGGCGTCGCCGTTGGCCTTCTGGAAAACGTAATCCTTCCCGCTTAAATTCATAATGCCGTCCTTCAGGTAGAACTTCCACTTGTTTCTGCTCCTCGTTATCTGGAGAAGACGGTGGGGACAGTGTACGGTGAGATTTAGCGATTCACGATACTGGGTGATTCGATTGACAAGTTACCTTGTCATATTGGCAAACGACCACGTTGTCCGTGTCGAAGAGGTCCGTCGGATCATCGTCCGTAACGTCGTCCTCCGAATTCAGGGGTTCCTTGTTAGTGAAAAAAGAAAAGAAAAAAAAAGAGGAGCGCAAATTGTAAGGCTCGTCGAAATATTGTTAGGGATTTGAAAGGAATAAAAGAAACCTCTTCGCAAGCACCAGCCTCGTCGTGCTCCTCCTCGTCCTTGTCGATGTCGTCGTCGTCGTCGTCGTTGTCGTCCTCCTCCTCTTCCTCATCGTCATCCGAGGAATCGCCCATTGGGCCGTCCAATTGCGTCATATTACCCTGATTAGCCTTCAGACGTTTTTGACACATTCAGGCAAGGAAAACAATTGTTATTCCACATGGCGGGAAATACTTTGATAAATCGCTTACCTGACTCTGAACCGGTAATTGCGAGGTTTGCGCCACGCTATTCGTGTTCTGCGTGATCACTTGAATCGGTTGATTGATTTGCATAGGCGCTAGCGTTGCCTGTCCCTGAAGAGTTTTGTCGACGTGTTGCTGGAGCAATCTCGAGGCCACTTCCGTAGGAAAACCCATTGCCGCCGAGATAACCGGGCCCGTGAGAATCGTGTGCAACTGATTCCCTACGTGTGGCAACATAGAAGGAAAGATGTAGCAACTACATTGTACAAGAATATGGATGTATATGTGCACGAGCAACATGAAACTCAAACGCTTTTGGATCGGGATATTTTGTCAGGATTTTTTCGTCCTCTGATAACACGCGATGGAACCGGCTAGGATTCTTTCTTTCGCTATATATATTTTTCGTACTCTGTTACAATAGCTTATTTAAAGGAACATTTTCGGCCCTTTACGAATATCACAAAGCTGTCCAAATACTTCCGGCGGCTAAACGAGAAAAGTGTGTTTTCACAAACTTGACAATTTTCAATCAAGGCTTTCGGGGCAAATAAATGGTGAGCTCGTATTCAGAGGGTAAAAATACATCGAAATGGACTTGTAAAGAATATATTGAAAATCCATTTTTTCGCACTTTGACCGCAAAACAGTTTCTTCATTGAATATTCTGTAATGTATTTTCTATTTCGATTTGAAACACCTCCCTGAGCCCATCCGCTTTCTTATAGTTTGCTCTTTAAAATGCCGTTTAATTCATCAAGCTTCAGTATTTTGCCAATATTTCGGCAATTTTTCAGGTGGACTTTTCGGGAATTCTAATTGAAATTTCGGCATGAATCCAACGCCATTCTCTGAGCCTATCAAAATCCTTTTCAAAACCCCCCATAACAATTAAGACTCCGGAAAAGTGGCCAAGAATACGAAACATTTTTTACCGATTTTTAAACCACCTTAAAAGCCTATCTGCTAGAAAATATTTCACCGATTACGAATATTATCGACTTTTTCTCCAAAGCTCAAAACTACACCCGCTAACCGGAGAAAACCCGTTTTTTACGCACTTTATACGATTTCTTATAGAAATTGAGGGTTTTGGGGGAAAATGAAAGGTGAATTCGAGTTTGGGAGGTAAAAATACTTCGATTCAGACTTATAGAAAAAATACTTTAAAACGAAACTTTTTTCTCATCTCGGGCACAAAAAAGTGTATTCGCTCAATCGTCGATAACTGCTTTCCCCTTTGGATTTGCAAATCCACTCTGTGCTCATTCTTTTCGTTATTCTTTTCTCTAGAAAAAAACCGCCGGATGATTCATTACGCTTAAATTATATTTCGATTTTTTAGCAGAACTTCAAAGCTCAACCATCCGTTTTCCCCAATTCTACCTTTGCCCCTTTTTCTCCCATATTTCAGGGTAACTTTCCGATAGAACCAATAGAGATATCAGGACGAACGAAGTGGCTCCGATTCTATAAAAATCCTTTCCAAAACTTCACTGATAAATCGATGTAGCTCAAACACGAACTGAGCGAATTTGGCACAGAGTGGCCAAAATAGTGGAAAATATTTTTTGTTTCGTCTTTCAAAATATTTCAAGGGTTTATCCGATCGGAAATTTTCGGCTCAATACCTTATTGCAGAGTTTTCTCGAAGGCTCAAAAGAAGCTCAGGTAAACGCGATCAAAGTATGAGCATAACGAAAAAGATGATAAGGAATAATAACAAAAAGTGACGTGTTCACGTGCCCTACATTGAAGAAGGATTAATCACCTTGGATCGCCGAAGCTGGCACTTGAATGGTGAGGACCTTGGGTTTGCCATCAGCGGAATCGGCAGGCCCCGGCAAAGTGATCTGTATCGGTACCTGTCGCTCGTAGAGCGTGGGCGGTGCTGCGACGACTTGTTGCACAGGCACACTCGCGTGTTGCTGAATTGGAATGCCACCAGCTGTGGTGTGTTGCTGAATGGTTCGAGTTGTTTGTTGCGGCAACTGTTGGGCAGGCTGTGGTTGAATCTGTTGTTGAACTTGTTGCGCTTGACCCTGTTGTTGCGGCAGTGCTCTCTGGACCTGCTGCACCGGTTGTTGTTGCGGCTGCTGTTGCAGCGTTGCCGGCTGTGCTTGCTGTTGTTGCTGAATGACGGGAGTAGGCTGCGAGGGCACCGCCGATGCTGCCGCAGCGAGCTGTTGTTGCTGCGCAAAGTGATTTGCGGCGTTCACAGCTATGGAAATGCATGCTAGTGTTTATTGTACGAAATACGAGGAAACTATGCAACGATGCGCCGAACGCAACTTTAGCTTTGCTTCTTAGAACAGTCTTGGAGCCTGCGTAAAAAATATTTTAGTCTAAATTCATGTCCCGCGTTTAATAGTCCCTTATCACCATTAGACGCCTAAGAATCTTCGGGGAAGCAAAACAGAGCGGCTGTAACGATGAAAATTTGGCGACGACTTCATTACATCTACCTTTCGACGAATTGGACGATTTGTGCGAGCCGAGCTGAGGCGGTTGAGGCTCCGGTGGGTCGGGATTAAGCTCGACCGCTTTGTTGGACAAGAGCTTGGATTCCCATATTTGTTTGAGCTCCTGCAGCACCTGTTCGTCCACTCCCTCGTCCAGGAAGGACTCTCGCACCCCGGCTATCACATCCTCTATCACTGTGTTGTAGAGTTTCAGCTGTGGCAGAAGGACGGCCCATGGTCAGAGAAACTTTGTTGCTGAGAACATTCATTTTCGATACAACGAGACATTTTGCACAGAAATATCTGTAGAGTCTCGTAGCATGCTGAATTCTTGTATCGAATACAAACCGCAGGATCGCTTGACAGATTGTTGCACTTGAGGTAGAAAACGGCTAGTAGCGAATCATCGAATAGATTATCGATACTTTTATTCTTTACGTTAACGTCATTACGAGGAATACCGAGAGTAAACCCGCGTTTTTAGTGGGGAGGGCGAGAGCCGCGGGGGCGGGGGGGGGGCATCTCTCCGCATGGCACGTTCTTCGTGCATGATTGGGGACCTGGCGAGTCTCTTTCTTCAAGAGACAAGTCCTTCGTTAATATAACGCAGGGAACAGGGGCGGGGGGGGTGAGTGAGGGACAGGGAGAGACACGTCGTGTTTTGTTTCGTTTACTCACCACGCTTGTTTGGCTAAGGGCCATATTGTTGCCGGATGATTCGTATTGTCAATCCGAATGTTTGAGAGAAACAATACCAATAATACCAAATCAACGTTGCCCTGTGGAAGCCGAGCTGCCGCGTCGCTCGAGCTCTTTTATACTTTCTGGATGAGCTCCCATTCCACACTAGCGCCACACGCACACACTCCACCGGCGGCGAAACGGTGTACGAGCCCCTAACGCGCAATCGCCGCAGTTTATTCAAACGAGCAACGCAACAACGACTGAGCCTCGAGAGCTAATCCAGTTGAGATCCACTTGGTCGCGATTGCGTCTCACCGCGTCGGTCGCAGAGCTTACTTTTCTCCTCGTCGACATTCAATTTAACGATTTATCAATTGGTCAGTGCGTAACGGAGGTTGCGATGTAGGAACTCAGCGGGGGAACTGTTTAATAACCGGTAATTAATATGTGCTCGGTCAAATGACTGCGGTAATTGAATAAGCATCTAAGAAAGGTTCTTCGCTCATGATAAAAAATGTTAATTCTTTGCTAATAATTGGACAGTATCGGGCGGAAGTTGCCAGGCTCCGTAGCCGACCGTCACGGCGAATACTCGAGCAACCGCTCTTTCATGTGAACTATTGTTTAGCAGTAAAGTTGGTCGGCGGGACACTTGACTTTGCAACGACGTTTATCTGTATCTTCAATGTTTCATGAGTGTATATCCCGTATAAATATTAAGTAACCGCGCGACCTTAAAGCACGGACATCCGAAACGCATATTTGCTATCTGACCTCGTAGGCCGTGTGTCAGGACGGAGGAGCATATAGCAGTAGCGGAAATGTTCGCTACACTCTGTTCGAAACAACTTCTGCGCGGCTGCGAGTTTTTACGGGTTCGTAACAACATTCCAGTAGTGGGGGAATTTTGCTCGTTGCTCGCTACGCGGCGTAATGCTTAGGAGAGCTGACGGACGAAAAAGTCCGCAACCTCAATTTGCCTCGCATTTTAGGCTATCTTCCGACTTGTAAAAAAAAAATAGTCTGCCAATTCGTTAATTTGTTTTTGTTCGGCCTGTGAAAAAAATCCTTTTGAAAGAGTAAGCTGCCCCCTCGTGGCTGCGAAACGAAACGTTCGCGACGAGCGCGGACGATCCTCGCGACCGTCGCTTCGAGGAGGAGACTGCAACTCAAAGTTACTGCGAATAAGATCTATTACGAACTATGGAAAACACTAATTCGCTATACTTTTCCTCGTAACTCGGCAACACTCCCCTGCTTCGTAAATACGCGGTGTCCAGTAGATGGTCAAGTGCGCGACACGGGCAACGATTCTATGTTTATATATATATATAAAACGCGAATCGTCCGTGGCCGAAACCGAAACGAGAATGTGAAACAATTATTCACGGGCTACGCAAACAAACAAACGAAAAAGGCAAAAAAATTGATCACTCGTTCCGCCTTGTCCGATTTTCTAGAGGATTCGGGATATCGCTTTCTTCTATATCAAATACACGCACACACACACATGTATATGTCAAATTCGAGAACATTTGGAAATTGCTATCAAGTAAGCTGCAGTCGTTGGATGACGATACACCTCTTTTATTTGTCCTCTGTCTTTCCAGCGCTGAAAGTCGTAAATCGCAGCCAAGGTTGTATCATGAAATAAGTGTTTTTTTTTCGTTTTTTTTTCTTTCCGAACACGTAACATGGTACAAATGCGTTTTTTCTCTTTCGTTAATATTCCGTGCTTGACTATTAACTTCTTTTGGTTTATCTACTCTTGCCGTGCTTCTGTAGTTTCTGCTACAATATTAATATTGGGACGGCGACAGGGGACTATAAATGACAAAGCGTCTCTTCCTCTTGCTCTTTCTTTTTTCCATATGCGTTTTGGTCACTGCCGATGTTGGGCTCTGTGTACAGAAATAATCAGCGTCGACGCTAGACACCAGTTTGCGCGGGAGCATCCGCACGAACAAACGCAATGGCCGCGTATTTCGCATCTAAGCCGGAGACCCCGAGACTGATCAATTTGGTCAGGGAAAGGGAGATCAGGGTACGTCGGGAGGGGAAGTATCCAAAAGGAATCAATATAACGCCTTCTTTTTCCTCAGGATTCGGTTGCCCGGACGTTAGCGTCCAAGCGGACTGTTACCAACGATCTGATAAACCGCCTGGGCCTCGAGAAAGAATTGGAAGGACATCAAGGATGCGTCAATTGTTTGCAGTGGAGTGAAAACGGCGAGTACGTGCTAGAGAATAGTGCCGGGGTGGGGGGGTAAGAGGTGGCCAACCGATTAGCTTGACGTCCTATTTTTCAGGGTCCTTGCTTCCGCGTCGGACGACATGCACATCTTTTTGTGGAATCCCTTCACCTACAAGAAACTGGTATCCTTCGAGACAGGCCACAGCGGTAACATATTCTCCGTAAATGTGAGTCAACGTTTGCCCTACTGTAACCCGAAGTGTCTTTGATACCGAATGTCTCCAAAGAGAATGGATAAACTTGACATTTGACAAAGTGTCACAGACGCGCCGGTTCTTTTGGGCTGTATCTCGAAAGCGCTAAAATTCGATCGTTCGCAGTTCATGCCAAAGTCGAACAACAACATTGTGGCCTCGGGTGCAGCCGATGCGAGAGTCAAGGTCTTCAATCTGACGTTATCCCAAGTTTTGTACTCTTGTCATTGTCACACGAGGCGAGTCAAGAGAATAGCGACGGTGGATAACGTGCCTTATCTGTTCTGGAGCGCGGCCGAGGACGGTCTCGTACTGCAGCACGACCTGCGCACCCCCCACGTGTGCGGCCCCGATCGCAGAACTGTACTCATCGACCTTAATCAACACATTGGCAACACCGCCGAAGCCAAGTGTATGGCGGTCAACGCATTGAGGCCGGAACTCATAGCCGTAGGCGCAAACGATCCCTACATCAGGATGTACGACCGTAGAATGATCAAACTCAGCCAGGTACGGGTCTTTGGGTTGCTTTGTGTCAAATACCCCTGGGGCGAACACTCGCCAAAATTTCAACTCTTCGACGTGGCGCTTGATTATTTACTCACCGTTTGATTGACACGGAAAATTCCCGCGCGCCGCAGGCTCCCGTCGGAACACTCTCGACCCTCGACGATAATGAGCTACAACAAGGCGATTCGGAATCTTCCGCGAAGGAGGATTCCTCGGAGGACGGTACACCGTTCGAGTGTGCCCAGTACTTTGTTGCCGGTTCGTTCGTATACGATCAGTGAGCGCGAATTACGCGCTGCTTTCGAGTGGTACGAGCACATTGGCTAACGCCAAGAAACGAATAGTTTCCCTATAAGAACGCTAAATGAAAAAGAAAAAGAATCTTCATTGAGTTTGATCCTTTTTTCATACAGACTCGGCGCTGTTAGTTATTAGAAGAATATTTTTAATAAATCGACGATCCAACGAGTGCTCGTACTACCTCGATCCATTGGGAAATCGATTTTGGCAACAAAAAAAGCGTGTTCGAAACAGTATAGAAGCTCAAACATTTAGCCTCGAGCCTTTATTATCGTTCAGGTTTCATAGGGGCCTGTCACCTTTTCCCTCCGCAACCCAACAACCTGAGAAGCTTCGCCACGACTTACCTGACATTTTCGGGGGACGGTACGGAGCTGCTCGTAAACATGGGAGGCGAACAGATCTATCTCTTCGACATACTCAAGACAAGCCTGGACAGAACGTGTCGCGTGCCGCCCACGACCGGACCGACCACCACGTACAAGGGTAAAAGTCTAGCAACAAATTCGAGGGGCGCTCCAATGCCCTGACGAAAAATTCAATGACGATGGAAACCAAGAGTAGACCTTTATTGTTTCGTATACATTTGTACCTTTTCTTAGACGACGATGTGGATTGTTGGCTGCAAAGATCCGCGTACGGGACGGATCCCAAGGACCTTACCGATTATCCCTCTATGAATGTCAAAGTTTTGCCGGACCACGTCGAAGAGCTCAAACTCGAAGTAAGGAGTCTCGTCGACACCGAATAAATCCGTCCTGGCGACCCAAACCTGAGCAATTGATCCTGGGCCATTTGCCTGCTAGATATTTTGGACCTTGGTCGATTGAGACCCAATTTATTCGTTTCGCGGATATTTTGGGCCTTGATTTAAGAGGGAATGACACCTCATCGCGATCGGTATGGTAGAACAATTATAAATTCCCAAAAATCTCTGAAACGGCTCGTCAGATCCCGTCGAAACTTTGCCAAACGACGTCAAATAGATAGACGAACAGCTGTCTTCCCCTCAAATTTTCTGAATTTGAGAAAAAAAATGTAGATTGGCTTATGATAAGCCAATCTAGTTTTTTTTCTGTTTGGAAATCTATAATTGTTCTACCATACCGACCGCGATGAGGTGTAATTCCCTCTTAAATCCGTTCCTGTGATACCCGTGTAATTTCGTTTCAAACGCAGGCAAACAAAAAGTTCCAATCGGACATGTATGCGGCCGCGGTGAAGCTCTACAACAAAGCGCTCGGATTTTGTCCAATGGCGTCGGTGCTCTACGGCAACAGAGCGGCCGCCTTGATGAACAGAAGATGGTAAGAGAGCGAGGGAGAGAGAAGTAATTTGCGACATTGAGATGAGGTATTGCAACGAGGTTGTTGTTTTGTTTACAGGGATGGTGATATCTATGCCGCGTTCCGTGATTGCCAGACGACTTTGCTCCTTGATCCCGAACACGTAAAAGCTCACTTCCGGTAAGCGTGTCCGCCTCGATAAGGACCGAGTAACGCGCGATCTTTGATTCGGGACCTCTTTTTCATCTCTCCTTCGCTCGCAGCTTGGCACGATGCGCCCTCGAACTCAATCGTCCGTGGGACGCTACCAGTATAATCGCAGACTTTCAGCAAAAGTTTCCCGAGTACGCGGTGAATGCGGCTTGTCGGGCCCTCGAGAAAGACATCGTAGAGGCCATGTACGCAAGTAAGTTGACCGATTGCCGATCGTTTGCGCTATCGACTATTCTTCCCACACGTTGTATCTGCTTCGCAGAGAAAGTGAGACGGACTTACGATTATGGGCAAACGTTGTCGCGACACGAGAGAGCATGGAGAAACCAGGCGGTCGATTACAAACTGAGGTACTGTGGTCATTGCAACATAAGCACGGACATCAAAGAGGCCAATTTCTTCGGCAGGTAAGCCCGAGCCCGTACATTTGCAATTCAGTGTTTGTTTTCTTATCCCACTGGATGAAGCTTCGCTTTTTTCATTTGAAAAAGAAAACAATCCGCCACCAACAACCAAATGCACTTGTGTATTTGTTTTCTTTTTTCAGCAACGGACAGTACATAGTAGCCGGTTCGGACGACGGCAACATCTTTATCTGGGATCGTTACACGACGAACATCGTCAAGATCCTCGGTGGCGATTCTCGAATTGTAAATTGCCTGCAACCACACCCGTCGTCCTGTTTCCTCGCTACCAGCGGTATCGATCCGGTCATAAGACTCTGGAGCCCGTTGCCCGAGGTGAGTTCTTTACGAGTTGGGGAGAGCGCCCACTGGAACGTTGAGGAGGCGGTGCGGCGTCGAACAAACGCGTCTCTTCTAGATATTTCCGTTGAAGAAGCGCCGAAGAAGTGCGCTCCCCTTAGGGAAACGCGCTTCTTCGACGCCGCACCGCCGTCTCGACTTGCCAATGGGCGCTCTCCCTTACTCCCAAAGAAAAAATCGAAGGCATCTTTCAGAAACCGGTCGCTCAAAAACAAGTAATTAAAACAAAAACAAAAACAGGACGACAAACCCAACAGTCGAGCGATCACGGACACGGACGACGTCGCGCAACTCAATCAGATTCGCATGTACAGCGGACCGTTTGCCCTTATGATGATGACCGAGGGTTACAACGTGACGAGCCACAACCTCACCGGAAGTTCGCAGCCGTACGAGGATGACGACGACGACGACGACGACGACGAAGATAACGACACGGACGATCACGGCAGCGATCCGGCATCGTTCCGTCGGACCTGCAGACCCAGTTAAATTTGCAATGCCCTCGGTCCCCAAGTGATCGAGCGCGCGCACCCTCGATGAGTTTATCATTCGCGACAGTGAGACCCGAGTTGAGAGATCGGAAGCCGAAGGACACATAATCACCGGTGTTGATAAATATTACGGTGTTGATTTATATATACATATATATACGCACGTATAGCGGCTGTTACATTTTGGAGAGAATGGTTAGGTACATAAAGGACGGCGACCCTAAACGGAATGTTTCTCCATTGGAAGCCTACACTTTTTGTGCGCGAAATGTCACGATCAGAGCGACGCTTCAAAACATTTCACCATTCTGTTCGACACGGGACACCCTCTATATTGATATATATGTGTGTGTGGATGCGCGGGCGCGTGTGGTTGCGAATGAATGTATGCATGTACGTATGTATATACACATGCAGTGAGGAAGAAAAAGAAAACGAAGAAAAGCATCACTTTCGTCAATAAAATCTATTTCTCAAAACGACCAGGAGATCTTGGCGGGTGCATTTGAGGTTGATTCGTGTCGGATAGAGAGCCAGGAATTCCCAGTGAGAATTCGGCAAACGTCGATCAAGTGGCCGGCAAAAGTTCCCAGAGGGTTTGCAACGTAACACCGTCACGTGGTTCTTCCGCGGCGAGACCGAGATACGACGAGAATATCGGTTTTCTCTGGTTCGCGCCCTCGTCCGAATTATAGAGGCTCCGAACGTTCGTGATCTCTTCTTCGTTGGGGTCCTCAACGACCTCGGTGATCGGCTCGGGTTTGTATTTCTGTTGAGACGATGAGGCCGCCGGATGCTCGAACGTGTACTCGACCCCGAATATCGGCGCTTTCTCATACGCCGCTTGGAGCGCGGCGATCTCTTTGTGAAGCACGTAGAGTTTTTGAACCGGATCGACGCGAAATCCAAGTACGTAACCGCCGCTCGATTCGGTACTCATTGCCACGAGGGTGGCCCCGAATTTCGACGATCTCACGTTTACCTGTGGAACGTCTTCTTGATCAATGTTTATTGTCTAGAGCGGTTGTACAAGACGGAGACGACACTTACACTCGCGATCGTCATATAAGGAAGGGAAACGTTGAACTGATTGTTCATCTCAGCGAACCAGACGAGACGTATATTCGTCACGATAAAAGTGCCGACGTTGCCCTGTTCGGAATTGGAACGAGTACGAACACTCGATACACTCTTCTTGTCCTTAATTATTATTGTTATTGTCGTAATAAAATAATAAAACCTGTTCCGTTGACAGATTCCATACGCCCGGTGTGGTCGAGTGCACGTTTTCCAGAGGCAAGAGGGTTAGTCGGTTCTCCCAAACGAAGCCACCTCGCAATTTGATCTCTCTGTACATCCTGGTCGACGCGTACGCCCTGAGAAAATATTTCGCGTGAATATCCAGAGCTTCGAGCTCTCGCGAGATTATTCAACGAGTACCTGTAAACACCTATGGCCGAAGTGTAGTGACGGGAACTCTTCAAGTCCTGATTAGTGAAGATAAACTCGTATCTGCAGCTACGATAAGTCGTCAGGATGTGCAAGGCTTGGGTGCTGCCGCCGTGAATCTAAGGACAAAGAGCCCGAGAATTTAATTCGAATCGAGGAGACGTACATTCCGAACGAAAAGTTATATCGGAGAATTTCGCTACTTCGCAGCACGGCGGAAAAGCGATTTTTTATACATATATATATATATATTTCACCGTATTGACGTTCTTTGTTGACACATTGACGACTGTGGCGTATCCGATGCTTAGATTGATTCGCGGCAGAGTCAAAGAGTGCCAAATAACACGGAGATTGGATATTATCAGGCGACCGAGATCACCGCCGTTGCCCTTCGTGTCCTCGACCATATCAAGCTTGTCGATGAGATATTCACCCGGTCGCATATGCAACTGCCTGCGTTTAGGTAAAGTTTATCATTTTTTTTTCGGACTCCGATAGGTCAGTTATGAAAAAATAAAAAATGAAAATTTATAAACAAAATCCGACTGCAGTTCCGAATAGCTGTTACCCTCGATTTGGCTGAAATTGCGCACAGATTTTCGCTTCTATAACACAAGACACCCCCTCGATGGAGTTTTGGCGCATCGCAATTTTTTTCGAAATATCGAAAATTGTACATGAACGTTAAATTATATTATAATACAGCGTGCTACTGCGATCCCTACTTTATCGACACGATCGGGTGCGTTCGTTGCATTCCACCCCCGCCGACACCAGTATTACGCGTACCCCACCGTTCTATCACATAGACACACTCTCCACACATTCCTGTCTGTGAAAATTTTCAGCTCAATCAGCGGTTAATGATTTTCGAAATTTCATTCCTTGTTTCTATTTGTTTGATTTTGTCTGGGCTTGATGTGTGGATAGCAGTAGCACGCTGTGGTAGATATAGGCATAAACGCGCGTTAATTTATCAATTTTTAAAATTCGACATTTCGAACACTATTTCGATGCGCAAAAAAACCCATTTAGGGGATGTTTTTATCATCAAAAAGGTCTGTGTAAAATTTCGGAAAAATCAGCGGTAACGGTTATTCGGAACTTTATCCGAAAAGTCATATTTATTAAAGAAAAGATGATTATAAAGACAATAGTTTGTTTTGATTACGCGACAGCAATGTCGAATCGCACTTCGGTGTCCTGCCACATTCCGAAAGAGCTCGCACGCCTCTGAAAGACTCGCGCGTGAAACGCGCAGCTACGAGTGACACCGTTCAATATTCGTAGTTATGGCAACCCCGGCTTACAACACTACACTCGCTTCCGGGCTTTTCTTTATTTTTCTCAGATGATCGTACAGCCTTGTAGAATATTGATTTATTACGAAATTAAAATTTCATAGAATAAGGAGAGAAGGGATATTATTTCTGCGTTAATGAAAAAGAAGCTGAAACATTTGTTCTTCGGCTCGTTGGCGTTTATAAAAAAATATATATATATTCAATGCGTGTATAAATAGTCTTGTAGAGATCCGTCACCATTTGTCCAAGCACCATATCACCAATACATGTATATGATACGTATGTATGATATACTAATATGTATATTTTCCTCATAACTGTCGAGAGCGGAATCACGAGGGGATTGCCGGTTCGGGTCCGACACCGTTGGCCAATTGATGAACCGCGAGTGCAACCTGTGCCGCGAGTTTATCGACGTGCACGGCGTTCTCGCACTCCGCGTAGACTCTCACGACGTCCTCGGTACCCGAAGCTCTGCGTGGGATGAAAGAGAGTGAGAGAGTCATTTAAAAGATAACTCGGTGTAAATCTGTAGGTACCGATCAAAGTTACAAATTCGCTGTAAAAATCAATGGATATGTTACCGAACGAAGGAGCGCCCTTTGGGATAGAGGGCCACGAGCTGGTCAATTCTCTCCTGCAGTCTCGCAGGCCTCACGCACTTTCTCTCTGCATCCGCGGTCTCGATGACGTTTCTGTCAGCGACGCGAACCTTCAACTGTCTGTTCGGATAGTCGGTGTAACTTTGTTCCCAGGCCGTCAAGTCCCAGCCCTTGGCACACAGTATCGTCTCGACGAGCAACATGTCGCTGAGAGCATCACCGACGTATTGATTGATCACAGCAACGAGATCGTCGAGCCTCGAGGCGGCACGGCGCTCGTCGTCCGACAATTTCGGATCGCACGAAGCTTCCTGAATCCTCCGGGCGACGCTCGCCCTGAACACGACGGTTCCGTGGCCGTTAGCCTCGAAGTAGACACCGGCGTCGAATTCCGTGGCGCGACGATGAAGATGCTTAACTCCGGTGGGCACGCAAGCGACCGGGATTTTCTGAAAGACGAACGGATTGAGAACTCGCCGATCGAGTACCCGATCTCGGGCTATGGACACTTACCAGGACGTTTCTTATGTAGTCGGTGGAGGCGCCGTTCGCGTACGCAGTCTGTACGAGACCGAGTTCGATCTGCAGGCCGCTCGCCTCGATCAACTCCTTCAGATAGGACCCCACGAGGGTCGCTATGCGGTCACCGTCGAGAAGATGAAACTTGGCGTCGGCGTCCACGTAGTAGTAAACTATACGATCCGCGTCGCCGTCGATACTGGCGCATCGCGCGTTGCTGCGCGTCGGCACGTTCGACGGCGGTACTTGGTGGACCTTCGTATAGTCCGCTCCGCACTTTTAAGAAAAAAGTAAGCCGAGACCTTGGATGACGATCGTCGAGGCGAAATGAAAAATTCAACTCTTACTCCTCCGAACCATCGTATCGGATGTTAAGAAAATTGACCACATTCGAGCGCTCTAACCCGAGTCTGAATGACAAATTATGAGAAATGTCGAGTGGGTTTAGAAATGATTAATTATTGACTTAGGCAAATTTTTCGTGTGAATTGAATCGAGGCTTACGCTGAAGAACTACGATTACCTCAGGGGGTATGTATATTCATCACCGAGAAGAAACATCCTCACGGCTGACTCTCACCTTGTGATTGAGCACTCCCGTGCCTTCGTTAAAGATCTCCATCGCGAGTTGGTCTCCCAAGCGCTTTTGGAACTCCTTCGCAGCGATGGCACCGACGCCATTGGCCGCGTCCAGCACAAGTTCGTTTGTGTACTTGCCGCGCGATAGGTCCGCCTCGAGAAGATGACGCCGGGCGCGTTTGAAGGCTTCGCCAAGTTGTTCGTAATAATCCTCAATCTTGACGGATGTGGCGTTTTCGTTCGTACGAACAACCAGGTAGTGCAACTGCGGAGTCGTCACGACTCCATAATCCTTGGCGATTCCACCTGCCGCGTTTACTCCTCTGATGACGGCGGCTGAGAGGGCTGGGCTGCTCCGTCTGGTGTCCCGGCCGACAATTACAGTGGCCTCGGCTCCCTCCACGATATTCTCGTCTCGCACTATCCTTTGCAACGTTAGCACCAGGTCCGAATCCGGAACATTGGCCAACTCTGTAGCTATGCTCTCCCAGGATGCCTGGAGCATTTCGCCGGTAGGATCGACCAACTTTATACCATTATCCGACTCCTCGTTGTGGCTGGCGGTGATCATTGCACCTATCGCAGCTGAAAATTAACGAGCGTGTGAGCCTCAGGAAAATTGCACACAGGTGTCGTGTGCTATTTACCATTTTTTACTCTCGATCGCAATGCCGCCAAAACTCCCATTCTGAACATAACGTGGTCCAATACATTCGATCTGTGCAGAGAAATAACAAACGTTGAAAACTTTGTTGGGCGGGGTACGAAAGTAAACAAACACTTGACACGCGATACGGAAAAACGCTCGTGTCAATATTGCGCACTTACTTTGTCCGAAAACCCGCGGTGCCGTACTGAATTCTGACGGTGCACGTGTTCGGGTGTTCGCTCCGAGAAATCTCCCCTATGCTGGAGTAATCCATAATGCGAAATGCAATAATGCCGCCGAAAAAGCTGCTTCGTTCACTGACTTTTACGAGCTATGGCCCCCGAAAATTGCCAACTTGGATTGACACTTGTTCAGATGAGGTTAGGTATGTTGCCACGTGTGTTTGATCGTTATCCGATCTGATGAAATCAAAGGCCGTCATTCGTCGTGTGAGAGCTCGGCGGGAAATTATATGCTCATGTATATCATTCAAATAAATTAATGAATCATTTATGAATTATTATAATAAACGTATAATAATTAATTAATTGAATAAATGAAACTTATTCGTTAAATAAGATGCATATAATAAAATTTGATTGTCTTTTCATTAAAATGGATTAAAATAATGATTGGTAGTTGAAATTAATCATTTTCCCAAGCCTGCTCTCCGTAGAAAACAAAACGAATGAGTGAGGTTTACTTATTACTTACAGAATGTGTGCTTTTGGGAAAAAATGTGTTCGGCTCATATTCACGGTAATTCTACGATTTTGAGAAATGTGAAAAATTGACATAGAGGAAGAGAAGTCATCTGTATGTGTTTAATGACGTATTTGGACAAATTCCGTAAGTTGACCGAGCAATTGACGAACAAATCCATTCAAAGCCGCCATATTGCGGTCCAAAAAATATAGGGAAGTATCAGAAGCACAGAAGTGTGAAAGAAGTCGCGACCCGATTTACCCCCTGCTCACTGCTCCTGTTATGCTGAAACGAGGAGCTCAGTGCTGACGCGGCCGGCGTATCGCGGCTACGCTCGCGCCAGCCATGTTACTGTCCAGAATATATAAGGAGGTATGAGGAGCACAGGAGTAATAAGGAGGTCGCCATTTGATTCGACCTCCACTCGGCTCTTCTGTTAAAAAAACATTGTTATGATTGAAGACGGAATGACACCCCATCGCGGTCGGTATGGTAGAACAATTGTAGATACCCTAGCAGATTGGGCGCCTATCAATTTACTATAAGAATGCCCAAGGCACTTTGGTAGGCATATTAGTTCAAAAAGTGCCGGTAAATGCCGATGAATGACGAACGTTAAATTTTATGAGCGCACAGAGAATGCCTTTCGAGTGCCTGTTAAAATGTCTATGGAAATACTGATGCGAATGCCGTTCAGAATGTCTATGGAAATACTGGTGCGAGTGGCTGTTGAGTCTCGGCGAGAATGTTTTGCACTTACATTCCTAACCAAAATACATTTCGGTAAGATTTTCAAGTACTTCGTGTGGAGAAACAAGTTTGGAAAAAACCAATCATATTCAAGATTATCATGATATCAATTTGTTTGATTTATTTCAAACAATTTTATTTCGTGACGGAGGCCTTACGTTGTAACTGGAACTCAATTTTGGTTGGGATGGAATGAGCATACATCTTGGATACTACAACCAGTATATTACCATATGAAGTGCTCCTTCTCAGTTGGCTGGTTATTTATTCGTACTTTCGGCTTTGGGTATACCGCAGCTGTCAGAAGAAATTGTGATGCCGGTGAATAACGAAAAATGCGGGTGAATGCCTAAAAAAATGTAATGCCGGTGAATGACCAAAAAAATGCCGGTACTTCGGATACAAAATTCTGGTTTGGTCACTCTTCAGCACTTACCGTCACTATTTGAACCGGAATGCCTGCCAAAGTAACTACAAATGCCTACAATAGGCACGGCATTCAGCCAGTCACTTCAATAGGCATATCAAACGGCTTTCTTTGGCATTTATCAAGGCACCCAATCTGCTAGGGTACCCAAAAATCTCTGTAACGGCTCTTCAGATCCCGTCGAAACTTTGCCAAACGTAGAAAAAAACGTAGGTTTGCTTATGATAAGCCAATCTACTTTTTTTCCTCAAATTCAGAAAATTTGAGGGGCAGACAGCTGTTCGTTTATCTATTTGACGTCGTTTGGCAAAGTTTCGACGGGATCTGAAGAGCCGTTTCAGAGATTTTTGGGTATCTACAATTGCTCTACCATACCGACCGCGATGAGGTGTCATTCCGTCTTAAGGGCTTTGAGCTCCATCTACACTGGGCCCAGCAGCCCCGCCGGCAAGAGCTTTCCCTTACCGAGTAACAAGTGATACATACATTTCTTTTTTTCCCTACATTATAAAAATAGACTTATGATAGAGATAACAAAAATAGACTTCTATATGAGGGGCAGCAATGGTTTCTTACAAATCTAATAGAGAATCAAAGCTTAAGGTCAACTTTGTTTTTAAAACTAGATAACGAGATGATATGTTTTTTGGTCCTGCTTGCGCCATCACTGCAGTGATAGAGTCCGGCGGAAGTATCTTCATTTTCATCAACTCGGATGCTAGTATTTCACGCGATGCGACTTATAGCGAACGCTGCCGAAATATATGATTTAGAGTATCTTGGCTCATACCGCAAGAACACATATCGGTCGGCACGATGTAAAATCCATCCAAACTGTAGTTTAGGGACTTCCGATGATATCTTATTCTACTCAGGTGGCGTACACGAAATACATAGCGCCAAATTCCCCAATTTTCGATCCCCTTACCCGATAAAACTTGACTTTTTTCCCTCTTGAGAGTGAATTTGGCTCTTCCCTCGGCTTTTTGGTACTCTAAAAAGTCCTCTCTCACGGGAGTATGTTTAAACTCAAATATTGCTTCCGTTCTGGGGTGTACCGCTCTCACACATACATCATTCCACCAAGGACTGATCGCGGCCCTTGTAGCGGTCTTTTGTTTGTTACTCTTTTCTGTCTATTACTCGTTGGCAAGGCCGACAAGACGTTCTATCGTATCAATTCGGTAAAACGGGAGTACCGTTTGATAGCAGGTATATTACTAGTGTTCAAGACTTTGTCTCGGAATACACTGGCTTCGAAATGATTGGTTGCTCGCCGACGCTTCGAAGCCCGGAACTGGCATCCCCATACACGAACCTTATGGTATCCTGCATGCTTCTGGTTCGAAATCGGTTTTAGCGGAGGTAAAGTGACTCTCGGGTCACTTGTGTCGCAGTCGTTTCGTCGACGGGTGGTCAACATCACACTCCTCTTCTGCGCCTCAAAGGATACACGTTGTCATATGCCATGATTTTGTTAATTTGGCTATGCTGCGTGTAGACTGGGCACTGTTGATCGATACTTTTATGCTGTCCGTTGCAGTTGGCACACTTGGCAAGCTATTCCTTCTTCGTGTCTATATTCTCACCGCAGTTTTCGCATCTGCTTGTGTTTCTCCAAAAGTTCTTGATATATGCGATCTTGAAACAGTTTAAGCAAAGTTGAACACGATTGATGAATGGTTTTATTGCGAATCTGCATCGCCACATGATCAAGGCCTTCGGCAGAATCTGGTTCGTGAAGATTACGCTTACAGTTTCTGTATTGCGATGTATTCGGCTTTGTTGTTCTCCGTCGTACGTCTTGTGAACCTGTGGACATTTACTGCCACCAGGTCTCGATTCTCCGTATTGATTGTCTCTATGACCTTATATACTGTTGCTTACTTTGCAGAGCAACCCTCTGATTATCCCTTTTCGGTATATTTTGTACCAAGGGACAGTCGTCATCAGATTCTCATTGGGAAGACGAGAATCGCTTACAAGCGCATTTGCTGCAGCCACGTTCTTGAACATTACGGCGAAATTGTTATGTCCGGATCAAGACATCGTGTCGTAATCTCTGTTGCAGCCAGAGATCGGTACTTTTTCTCGGTGCTTTGCAAAGTGACTTCTAACGGACCACTGTCGGTATTTTCGTATCTACGTCTCACCTCATCTCCTGGAGGCCGAAGATTCGTCCTAAAAGGAACGAATCCTTCGATGACGATTCTATTGTCCACTTTCGTTCTCTTTTTTTCTTTGCGTTTTCTCCTGTCGCAGAGCAGGCCTTCTTTCCTTTTGCTTCGTAGCTGCTTCCCGATCCTTCCTCTTTTTCTTTCCTTGGGTCCTTTGTAGATTGGCCCTGTATTTTCGGAGTGTAAGCTCTGCAAGGACGCTTGGACAATTTTGTCATCTTCACAACCTCCCTTTAGAGATTTTGCCTCGGAAACATCCATTTCTTTCATGTTGTCGGAAAAATCGTCAACAGGGCTAGCCTCCCTGTCGATCCCTGTTGCAAAGGTCCGATAGGATCCTGTAGCCAACGATAAAAATCCGATACATTGCTGTTTGGTCTATCGGCAGCACAGATACCGGATTCTCGTAATTTATCTGGACTCATTAGAATGTTCACATATACGGTATCTATTTGGATACACCGATATGGAATGTATCAGATTCTATTGTTTTTATGAGCAAGATGGAATTTATAGCGAATTACGTATGTGCGATCTACTGGATCAAAACTGCATTTTACACTGATTAACAAGTTGCGTGCATTTATCAGCAGCTACGGATTTAATTTGAATATTTTTCTAATTGTATTTCCACAAGTTATAAATTTATAAGTTTCAAATGGACTTGACCGTTTGGAAGCGAATGTGCATAAAAACGGGAAAGACCACGCTTTTTTGCTATCGGATCTCGAATGCAAAAACTGATACGTATGAAACTGCATTTATTTCGCCTTATGAGAAATGACAGATATATCAGGACCAAGTTTTGTATGGGATAGAATTTGTGATGCCATGGACAAAAACGCATCATTTTCCGATAAAAATGTACGTTTTCAATATGAATGAATCAGATATTTCAGATGAGTCACTTTATCAGCAGTAATTGGTATTGACTGATTAACATTTAACGGGGATATTCAGATTCAATGATCTTATTGGTAAATATGGGTTCAACCTGCATATGTTTTAATCAGAGTTTCCAAACTTATCCAGGTTGAAGACAGAATATTTAAGATAGGGCTCTATATGGATTATCTAATGCAAAACTGCCCTTTAAGTCTATGTGAATTGATATGTTAATGCAGATTACAATGTATCTGAGCATCTCGGCATTTATTCGTACAGTCAAAGAATCAGCTGAATAATGAAGCTTGGGTGTTTGTATGAAAATATGAGTCAAACTTATATCCGTTCGAAACAGTTTCCTGCATGTGTTTCAACTTGGCGTTTTCCAACCTATGCAGATATCCAATAAAAAATGGCATCTCCATCTATGGTAATGTATACGTAAGTACAAAACTAGTCTATTTGCGCATATATGTATTTATTTGTATGGTAAAAGATTCAGCCTCAGAATCGGGTCTGCTTTACGTGAAATAGCCTCTTTGTTACACAAAACACAGAAAGCGTTTATGGTTTTGATTATTTTGTTCACATTTTTTGCATTTTCAAAAATGTTTAAAAAAATAGAAACAGACGGCAGTTCACACTAGTACGTGGGTATACTTCCGAAAAGCCAATACCTTTTGTCCATCTGAAATTTTGCACAGAATTTTGTTGCTACATTTCACGCTCAAGTTTTGTACCGTAACATTTTTTTTCTACTGAATATCCAGTAGATGTTAGGAAATGCCATAAAAAAATCAAAGACTAAACTAATCCAAAGAATAAAGCAAAAACTTAAAAAAATCACAATACTGCCTCTACAGAACTGAGGCGTTCTCTCATGCCATAAAAAAATCAAGGACTAAACTAATCCAAAGAATAAAGCAAAAACTTAAAAAAATCACAATACTGCCTCTACAGAAATGTCGCGTTCTCTCTCTCGTCCCCCTCACCCAACCACTCTTAGAATCTCCCAACCACTATAGAATCCGATAGGTGTAGAGACAGAGACATCAAAATTCGATAGAGATGTCTCGGAATGAATGGGATTCCATCGGTTTCTGTCGGTCTTTTTCAACAGATCGTGTGCTATGATCTGTCCATATCTGCATGGCGTTATCTGTAGTTAAAAAGGGGATTCCGTCAGACGACAATCGAGTTTAGCTATGTGCTTTTACAGGATGTTAGGTAGGTACTGATGTTCCTTGAAACAGACCAGCTTTCAACTCGGCCTTAATTTCGAGGTCAGCCGCCCTAACTACCGCGCGGAGGACTTGAGTTCGAGTCCCCTCAAAGGTACTTTTTTTTCGATTTTGTATACGGTGGTAAATTTTATTAACCGTTTTTATGCTACGTACATTTTGCAAAATGTGTTTGCTTGGGTTAAATTATTTTTAAATAATGAAATTATACGTGGGTGAACGGGACTTTTATTGTTTGTCGCTAAACATTATTCTATTTTTAAATGGTTAATTAATATAAAAAATCACAAATTATTTAACAAAATAATTTTCTACTTTTGATATTATCCGGTTATCATCAGATGTTGATGTAAAAACAAAATCACGGCTCATCCATCATTCAAAAATGATGTAATCCAAGCAAACACATTTTGAAAAATGTACATAGCATAGAAAAGGTTAAAAAAATTAAAGAACGTATTAAAAATTGAACAAAAAAATCTCGAGGGATCTCGAACTCGCTTTGTCTACAATAGCGTTCGGTGGGGGAACAAGATACGCCCTTTGCTTGCCGGCACTGTACGCACGGCTACCAGCGACCGGCATAGGCTAGTCAGTTCTTCTTGATCACTCGGCACGACAACTGGTATCCGTAAAAGTTCCGAACAACCCGAAGAAACTGAAAAAAGCAAACACGTGAATTGTGATAAACGTGCAGTGAAAAACACGGACACGGCTGTGCCATACCGCTGGATATTTCTTAGTAAGTACATCATTCAAAGATTAAGATGCGTTCAGATTAACACTCCGTCTGTAATCGTTTTTCCGGTACCGTCCGTATGTAAATCTGGATATTTCAAGACCTACCATCCTTTTATCAGGTTAATACAGTCGAACATTTTGGAAAAAAATCATGCCAGTGTTCGAAATATTCACTTCAATATATCAATCATAAAATTATCGAAAAATATTTTTTTCCATTTATTGTTTGTTAAATAAATGAAGCAACTTATTAGGCAAGTAGTTTTGTCTCGGATACGAAATACCCAGGTTTGCAGACGAAATGTTAATAGCTTTTTCTTTTATTATTGTTGGGGATCAAAGGCTTTAGCTTTTTAAAATTACTTCTTGAAACTCATTAAGATTTATTGTACCGTGTGTGTGAACGTTACATTTTTATTATATTCAGTCTTTGCGTACGTTTTTATTCACTAAAGTATAATGATAAAAGAAACCGATAGAATCTCATAGATTCCGTTCTATCGGTCTTCTTGTACAGGACCGAACTTACCCCTACGGCCCGGTAGAAACAGATAGAGGATATAAACGGATCGAATCCCATACATTCCGATAGATATTTTTTTTATCACAAATGCATCCCACCCCAGAGAAGCCCAATTACGCGTACTTTTCGTATTGCGTTATTTGCGCAGTGAATTGGTAAACTACGCGATACGCCAAGCGCACGCTATGGGGAGCCACCCTCGCGCTCAACTAATAGTCCAGTGGGGACAGACATTTAAATAGAAGAAATTACTGACGGAAATTTTTTTTTAACGTCGGGGGGGCGTGGTTGGGAGTTTACATATCGAGTTTCGGGGCAATCCTGACTGTGGAATCGCCGCCATCTTGATTTGAAGTTCACTTTTTCGTTTTTCTGAAATAACTCGTTAATTTTCAACTTTAGAGCAAAAATGGTAGTATACAAAGTTGTTGGAAATTTAATTTCCCATAAGTTTGGTCATTATCATTTTTACAGGATCAATATTTGCAGAGTTATACTATCAAGTTTATCAAAAAAATCGCAATCGGTGGAATTTTATTTCCTTCAACTTTGGTTCTCGCACTTTTTTTTACTCCACGATCAATATTTTCGGATTTATACTCAAATCGGAGGTGAAATTATTTTTATTTTTCATATATCGATCTACTTAAAACAGCCCTGGAGAAGTCCGATATCACAGTTCAGCAGGCACCAGCAGATGCAGGTCCGTTCATCGTAGGCACAGCGATTTCTGAAGCTCCGCAGTACGATCAAGTGACAATCATCGGCGAAGACATCGACCTTCTGGTTCTACTTACTGGCATCGGACGTAATGTGAACAACGTTTTCTTCAAGAAACCAGGCAGAGGGCGCAATCCTGAACACGTGTACTCGCCGAAGAGTATTCAATATGGAGAAGATGTTGCGCAGCACATTTTATTTCTCCATGCCTTCAGCGGATGTGACACTACGTCCTCGATATTCAACATCGGAAAAACAATATTTCTCAACACGATTGAAAAAAATCCACAATTCGCCAAAGTTCGCAACTTGTTCAAGGAGCACGATATTAGTAAGGCTGTCTTGGCTCATGCTGGCGAATGCTTCTTGATCGCTTTGTTCGGAGGCGGAGAAGGCGATAAATCTTTGGACGCACTCCGATACAAAAAATTCACAAAATCCGTTGTACAAAAAAAATTCGACTTGGCTACACTTCCACCAACGAGCGCAGCGGCGGAATACCACACGTATAGGGCATACCTTCAAGTCCAAATGTGGTTGGAGTACGAAATGCTCGCAACGGATTGGGGTTGGAAGAAAACATATCGTGGGTTAGAACCGATCACAACCACCGCTGACCCAGCACCGGAGTCTTTGCTCAAATTAATTTCCTGCAAATGCAAGTCCAAGTGCGGAAAGATGTGCGGCTACCGTAAAGCGGGCCTCAAGTGCTCCGTTTTATGTCTGCACTGCAGCGGAGAGACGTGTGAAAATGTAACGAACATAAAGGATCTCCTGCTGGAGGAAGACTACGATGATGACGACGACAATTTCGAGGATCTCTACTCAGAAGAAGTAGCCGAATCTTTCGTCGACGGTCCTGATGCTTCGATTGAGAGCGAGGAGGAAGAAGAGATCGCAGACGAAAATGTAGCTGGGCCCTCGACAAAACGATTACGATTGGCATAGGGGAAGATAACAACGCGTGATTGAAATTGGAGGTACGTATCTTATGGAGGAAAACAACA
>OY723393.1:650000-701056 GCA_963210295.1 Ophion ellenae
GTACCAAAAGAATTCGAGTTTGTGAGTACAAGTTCATTCCGTTAAAATGTAATGGACATTTTAAAGTAATCTGCTGTTGCAGATTAATTACGATTGAAATTTAAAAGGTATCTGCACTTGCACATTGAACTACGTGGAACTGTTTTCGGATTCTATAGGTAATCTATGGGCACCGTAGATACGTACAATACCCGATAGAATCATATATTTCAAAAAATCGTCAATCCTGTCGGAATTCATAAGCGTTTGCAAGGACAAAAACACATCGTTTTCCGATAGTACTTCTGTTTTTATTGGTTTGTATCGGTTCTTTGCAACAGGGATGGGCCAGGAGACTTTCTAAGGACCGCGGCATGGCGGTCTAGGCCACCTATGGCCGTCCAGCCCCGGCGAATTGCTTTCCACCAAAAAGCTTTCGAAATCACTAAGGATCCCGAAATCGGGGTTCTAATTGCCCAATCGGCTTGATTACCTTCCATTATGCGACATAAATAGCTTTTGTGAGACACCCAGATCTTTTTCTGCTGAATAACTCAGTGGCGTAGCGTGGATTTTTGCCGCCCGGGGCTAACCGTAGATTTGCCGCCCCCCGCCCTATTTTCGCATCTAAGTGCCGCTCGCCGCCGCCGCCCCACATCTGCGCCGCCCGGGGCCATGCCCCCCCCCCCCGGCCTCCGCCACGCTACGCCACTGGAATAACTTCTATTTCGTTGTCTAGCACGTGAAATCAGGTCCTTTTGCTTCACTCTCCGACCCGAAACTTTATCCTGTTGTCCCGATACGACAACTCAAGTGCTGCCATCTCTAATGTATCACAAGAACCTTTGAGCCAGCCACATTACGGTCCAACAAAATATCAAGAGGTATCGGGAACACTCGAGTTGCAAGGAGGTAGCAGCACAATTATATCCTCCTCGCATCCTCGCTCCTAATGTATAAATTAGCATGATTAAGAAAAATTAAATTAAATTTATATGACTATTTAAAATTATTTGATTATTTGAAAAGATATTTTATTCAAAAATATAGAAAAATAAATGAAGCGGCTGACGTATCACTGCACGCTCATGTCAGTCATATTATCTAGCCATTATATATACAGTGGTGTGAACAAATTTCGCGCCACCCAATTTTTTTGGGGAAAGTGATAAAATATTTAATTTCTGACCTCGTTGATCATTTAAAATTTTTAAAAGAGCTATGATATGAATAATAGCGTGATGTATAATTTTTTTTGTATTGCGAATTATTTTTGCACAGCGTCAAACGAGTTTCGTCGGTGTGCAAAAATATCGGGCCGCTATATCGCCCGGTTTCGTACACACAGTTTGTTTGCATTTTCTTTCGTACTAGTTTTAAAACATGAATGCCGATGAAAAATGAGTATTATTTCTGCCGCGATAGCGAAACAAACAAATATTAACGTCTGTAAAAGCGTGCTAAGCCTCTCTTCAGACGGAAAGAGTTTTAGCGATATTGCGTGAATACTTGATCCATTGGAAAAATTATGGTCAATACTTGGTCCTTGATACTTGACGCGTTTGTATAAAAACGCTACTCATCTGTAAAGAGAATCAAAAGGCCAGATTAAATTTTGCCAAAAAAATATCAGTATTGGACAGCATCGGATTGGCAGAAAGTGGTTTTTTTTCCCTATGAATCCAAATTTCAATTATTCGGAAGTGATGGATGGAAGTACGTGAGACGTCCAACAGGTACCAGATCCAACGTGAGGATCCTACGTTCTTCAACACGGTGGCGGGAACATTAAAGTTTGGGGAGCATTTTCTGACGACGGCGTTGGTCCGCTGGTAGAAATTCAAGGCAATATGGACGCAATGTACAGAAAGATATTGCAAGCCCATATGCAATGAAGGCCATTTGCAATGAAGAAAATGCCGCACGGTCGTGAGTTTTTCTACACTATAACGACCCCAAACATGCTTCAAGTCTTGTAAAACATTTTCCACGAAGACGAAAAGTAGGCCTTCTCGACTAGCCGTCGCAATCACCGAACTTAAATCCGATTTAGCATTTGTGGCAAGACCTTAAAGATCGTGTTGCAACGAAAAATCACTCTCACAAGGCGCAACTGTGGAATCATTTGCGACATGATTGGGAAAACTTGCCACAAGAACGGATTTCACAATTAATAGCGTCCATGCCTCGTCGATGTGGCGCGGTTATCGCTGATAAGGGCATGACAACAAAGTACCGAGTCAAGTGAAGAAGGCCGAATCTCGTTCTGTTATTTTCAAATATGTTTGTTATGTTTCCCACAGTAAGTGGCCTAATACTTCTGCCCACTCGTTAAATGAAATGTGATGGACAATCAAATATATTTAAGAACAATATATATATGTATATAATTAATTGTTTTCAAATATAAGTGAATACATGTTGTCATAACTCGTGTTTTTCCCCACCGTCGGATTTCAATCGCGCGCTCACACACAGGCTAGATATAATATAATATATAGATAAAATGTATTATTGTTCCAAATTATATTAGATCATTGAAAATTATTAACTAAATTACATTTATTCGATTATTTGAAAATACATTCTATTTAAATATATCGAAAAATAAAAGATACTTATTTGATTATTCACAAAATTCTGGAATAAATCAAATTCATTTGCTTTTTTCGTTCAAGTGCATTCAAATAATTGAGCAAATTGACAATTCGAATTTGAAAAGAAAAAAATATTGGCTCCTTACGTGTAAATGCGTTTAAACATCGAAATGCCGAAAATTTGGAATGAAAAATAAGGGTGAAAAGACTGCTCTTTGTAGAGAAACAAAATTGAGATTTATTTATTATTTACATAATGTGCGCTCGGAAATTGTGGAAAACATAAATGCTTTGCTTGGTCATTCGAATATGTGGAAAAAAAGCTGTGCGAGTCAGGTTCGCGGTACCGTAGGGATATAGATGTATATATAATTCGAGTTAGCGTTTGCAAATTGCAAAAAGTAAATTAGTTTGATTCTTGCCGACAAATTCATAAGAAAATGAAAACAATGATTCTTCGAAAAACGTAACAATGGAATATATCGATCTTTCGGATTCTACTTTTCGGATATCCTTGATTGTGGATCCCTGATAAGGGAATGTCTCAGGTTCGGCACTGCCAGCAGCGCGTTTAAAAAAATAACGGATTGTCTATTAGACGTGCGTTTGGACCCGGCAGGGCTCCCTCATTATTAAAACTATGTACTAAAAGTACGGTTACGTTGCTTTTTGTTGTTTTTTTTTTCTACGCAACGTTGATTTTGCGCGGCGTCGTTCGGCCAGTGTGTATTTTTTGGGAGGCTGATATCACTTTGTGACTTGGTGAATAGCGTGGGCGAGATACTCGACGTTCTTTGAGGTGACACCAGCCATTGATATTCTACCGTCTTTGGTCAGGTAAATGCTAAAGTTGGCGGTCAGCTTTTCCACCTGAAGAAATAACGGAAAGACATTTGAATGCTGGGACTTATCGAACAGAAAAAGTGACACATTCCGCCACAGTAAGTGTCCGTGAAACGTCAGCCGTCTTACCTCGGGTGCCTTGAGTCCCGTGAAACAAAACATTCCAATCTGATCGGTGATGTGACGCCAGTCGCGGGAACTGCCGTTCTTCTTCAAATTGTCACGAAGCTTCGTGCGAACCGATATAATACGATCGGCCATACCCTTGACGTCGCCGAGCCACTCGTGCTTGAGGACGTCGTCTCCAAGGATCTCGCTGACTATACGAGCACCATGGATCGGCGGATTCGAGTACATCGGTCGTACGAGTATCTTGATCTGGGAAAGGGCACGTGCCGCGTCATCGCTGCTCTTGGTCACGAGGGAAAACGCACCCACTCGTTCGCCTGAAATGTGGAACAGTTGAGGGTAAAGTCCGGCGTTTAACCCGCTTAGCCCCCCCCCCCCCCTCTCGCTCTCTCTCTCACCATAGAGGCCCATGTTTTTCGCGTACGACTGAGCCAGTGCGATCTCGTGGCCTTCCTTGACGAATGATCTCACAGCTACAGCGTCTCTGGTAACGTCACCTGAGAAACAAAAATTATTTTACAGTTGCGTCCTCGTGGGGAGAGTATCGCCAAAAAATGAAAATAATGAGGGAATAACGCGTAAGTTTCCAATTTCCGGCGATTGTCTCGTGTATTGGTGACATTTTACCGGAAGCGAAGCCCTGGTACGCCATGTCGAAGAACGGGAACAAATGCTTCTTCTTTATTAGGGCGGAGAGCTCGGCCCATTGCTCGGGCTTGGGATCAACTCCAGTAGGATTGTGGGCGCAAGCGTGCAACAAAATGATCGACTTTTCCGGCATATTCTGCAATTCGAACGATAGTTGGTCGAATAGAGGCACAGAGGAGAAGAGCGTTTTGAAATGTGGAATATCGGCGAGGAGAGATTACAGTGCCGTACCGAAATATCCTCGAGTACACCCTGGAAGTCGAGACCGCAAGTTTTCGGATCGTAGTAGCGATAGGATTTCACATTGAGGCCCGCGAGTTTGAACAGAGGTGTGTGGTTACCCCAGGACGGTGTTGGCAAGTAAATGTCCTTGATGCCAGGAAAGAAGCGAGCGAGGTAAAAGGCGCCGATGCAGAGAGAACCCGTTCCGGAGATTCCTTGGACAGTAGCATTCTAAAAATTCCCATACACCAATAATGATGATATATCGTAGAATTATCTTTCTTTTCACAAATAACGCGATGCCCAAGTTTCCAAGTATTGACAATTTGTGTGTTCAAAAGTCTTAGTTCTCAACCAGTTTTTTTGTTGTCGTTTAAAAATCCAAGCTGAATGCTGACGAAAATAGTCGACAGTCTGGACCTTATCTAACGCTTACCAGCTGATCAGCGACCGTCTCGTTGCCTTCGCCAAGGGCCAAATTTATGCTGTGTCGACAGAACTCTGAGTTGCCGGAGATTGGCGAGTACTCTTTGTCCAGAGACTTTCCTTTGAGTTTTTCTTCAGCCTGAAAATTGAGAGAAAAAGCGTCAGCTGATCGTCATATACCATGGTGAAAATCCAAGCTACGGCGCACCTTCAGAACGCTCGGCAACAGAAACGGTTTCCCATTGTCATCCCTGTAAGCTCCGACACCGAGATTGATCTTCTTAGGATTGGGATCCTTCTTGAAGGCCTCGGTTACTCCGAGAATGGCGTCGGGTGGTCCCATGGCCACCTGGGACCACCAGGAACTATTGAGATAGGTTGTGAGTTAGTCGCAATCATTTTATACGCTGGCAACCAAAGAACAAGTTGCATTCTTTTTGCCAAGAGTGCCCAAAATATACTTTTCAATGAAAATTAAGTTTTTTTGACAGCCAACAAATTATAATTTGCTCGGAAAAAGTTTGGGATAAATCATTCAACAGTATAGCGATCAAATATCCACAGAGTTAATGAGGTATAAACTATTTGATGTTTAAGTTAATAAAAATATTCATAAAGTTAACAGAGTTTGTCGATAAATATAACTTAATGGCATCAACTTGTTAGTTGCAATTTACGAATAAATGTTTTTCAGCAATGTATCGACTGATATAATTTATCACCGGATGTAGACTTAGGTAAGATTTAGTTTGTTACTCGATTGATAAATAAAAAGAGGAGGCTGTTGGTGAACCCTTTTAACAGGAATATGTATAAAAATAATTATGCAAAATAACATTGAAAAAAAAACTTGTTTTCTGTATTTCTTTCGCGGTGATGAGGCTCGTGGAGATTTAGAGGTGAAAGAGGTCATTCGAGAGCGTGTGGTCCAGGCTCTCGATGATACGTATGCGAATATGGAAAATTATGGAGAGCCGCCGAACAAACCTCGCCAGCCTCGTGGTACATGAAGCGAATATTCCATTCGGCGGAGCCTTCAACAATCCCTTGGCGCTCTTTAGAGTGACGATTCTCGTGCTTTGGGCCATTTTTATCGCGCTGTTACACCACGCCCGTGATTCGTAACAGTTATCACGTTCGATCGAATCTACCGATGAAGTGCGGAGGAGAAGATCTCGTTTCTACAAGCGAGCACCAGCGAGAACTGCCGAGTGTCTCTGAAGCCGCCAGCCGACAATGTAATTTTGCGCGTGCGCGTTTCCCGACTCACGCGCCGGTTCGCGTTCCTCGTATCGTCGCAGGTTATCGCGCGAGACTTATTTTTTTCCTTCGCCAGTGTCTTATCACGACCCCACGTAGATAAATTGCAAAACATCCCACTCGTCATTTTCCTTAAACACGGACATCTTGGCTCTCGAAACTCTTCACCGGGGGGAGGGGGGGGGGGGGGCATGCGACGCGCGGACTGTAAGAATCCCCGCCAAATGTGCGACGCCTGTTATGCAATCTTCGCAGTAGAGATATCATTGTCGGTGATAACCAATGGATGCGTCGAGCTGAGTTTGCCGGATTCGCGCGTCTCGATTGGCTCTCGTTCAGCAACAGCGGTGATGTGCAAAGAAAATAAAAAAGAGCAGAGAGAAACAAATAAAATTTACTCGTTGAATAAAATTGGAAATTTTCATTTTATCAGATGAAATTACAGAAAATTCCAATAAAAGAAAAGTAGATTGCATCAATAAATGAATTGATTAAAATAGATAAAACCAAATAAAAACACTTCGGTAAACCAAAGTTTATTGTTGAGAATTTTTCCGTCAATCTAATCTCCGAGTCTCTGGCGATCATGCGATTCCGGTACGAGGCTACTGCATGGAACGAAGAACAAAAGTGTGAATGCGTCATTAATCGACCGGGGACCGCGGGACGGTGAAAGGATCAGCAATCGCTCGTGTCAAAGCGCTTTTTTTCTTCATCTTTTCATAAATTTGCATCGTAGATCGGAATCCGCGTAGGATTTTTTGTTCCGCATACACTGGCACGAAGATACGCGGGTGCGAGGTAAAGGGGTACGAGACCGGTTTCCCCACTTTGCTCGATAAAAACGACGAGGCCAAACACTCGCGCTCGTTGACACGAATATCATCGTATTCGTTTTCTCCCATGCACGCACAAGGAGTTAAAGGTTTTTTTTGTTTTCTTTTTTCTTTTGACGTCTCTCGTTCGTTTCAATTGCACTCACCTTGGCTGAGGCGCCGAACTTTCCGACGCATCGTTCATACGTTGCTTCTCTCCGGCTAGAGAGGCACACACAGTGGTGGCTCATACGCGAGCACAATAGCGCGGAGAAAAATAAGCCCGAGCGTGCTTAGTGCGACGTGACACACTCGACAAAATCCAACGCGATCTTTCCAACGATCTATATCATGGCGCTGTCGCGTATCCGTTGCGGCATGGATCCTCTTCCGACCGTTCTGTCACGTTTCAATCTGTCAGGTAGGAAAACAAATGAAATAAGTATTATATCCCCGCATACATACGCAACACACATTTCTCTCCATACTAGCTGCGTCACGTTGCGGGTGCACCTTTATTTTTTCCGTAAACGTGCTTCTGCAAGGGAGCGACAAAGTCGACCTCTAATTGTTGATTTTCTCACGTGAGAGCGTATATGATTATTATTTGTCAATAAGTTTATGTCTTATTAGATGGGGCGGTTCATTTTTTTTATTAAACGAAGTATATCTGTCTGCCAATATATGTATGACGGTCTATACATCTATATATATGTAATGCATATAATTATTGTGTTCATGAATTGATAGATTTTATTAATTTTTCCAACGTGGTTCCCCATCAAATGATCATTTCTCCCTTTGGTAACAATAAAGTTCATAAAAGTTTCTATAAATAAAAGTACACACGTACGTTATTAATGTGAATTATTAATTAAATAATTATATATACGATCTATGCCTTAATTAATAATATAATAGTAATAATAATATGTATACATTAACAAGTAAATATTTATTTTTAAATGTTAGTTTATCCATATTATTGTCAATGAATGAATGCATTTTATTTATTTTTGACCACGGTTATATCAAAGGATCATTTTTCCCGTTCGTAACAGTATATATCGATATTAAATAATCGCAAAAGCGCGCGCGCACACACTTATAATTCAACTGTAAGCGGTGTCTTGAATGTAATTGCGGTAATATAATGATTTAATTTTTCGAAAATTCCGGTAAGAATCATTTATATAAACGAAATCAAAATGAAACATCATATTGTAAAAAATGAAAATAAAAAATACATGATAAATCGCGAGATAAAAAAATTGAGAATCGTTACACATTTTTTTGATTAATCTTTTTTGCAAAGCGGTGAAGATTAATTTCACCGAGTGGTTATTTCTAATGCAATTACAAATAGAGTAAAAAGATCAAACTATCGAAAAGAAGTAACGTATTTAGGTTAAATGACGAAAAACGAACGGAATGCTCGAGCTTACTGAGTAATTGACGAACAAAAATTCATGCACAACCACCATATTGCGGTCCCGAGAATCTCTGTTTGTATCAGGAGCGCAGAAGTATCAAGAAGGTTACATCACTTATCGACTAACTGTTTGCATTTCCTGCTATCCTGATACACCGAGCCGGGTGCTGCCACGGCCGGCGTGTCACAGTAACGCGTGCGCCAGCCATATTACGGTTGAGAAAATGTCAGGAGGTATCAGGAGCACAGAAGTAGCCGGGATGTAACATCGCGAATCGCTATACCGCTTCCGCATCTCGTGCGCTCCCGATACAACGCGCTGCTTACCGGCGGAGCTTACCATGGCGAGACGCAAGATGTCGTTGGCTGGCTCGTTTGTGGGCTACCTCCTTTGCTGTCATGTTTTCCTGATACTCACCGAGATTTCCGATGCCCAAATTCACTACGCGAACGCGAGATATCGATACGTTGAGGAATAAAAAAGGACTTTTTTTTCGCTTGCGCATATATGTATGCGTGAAACTGGAAGTGAATTTTCTTTTTTTGCGCATATAAATAAATAATTAAACAGTAAGAAATCCCTTGTGGTGTATTGTCCTTTCCATTTACTTCCATTACAGATTGTTTGCAATAATAACAAAAGGGAGAAAAATAGGGATAAGGTTCCGAAAAGCTCCCCCCTCTGTCCGAGCTGAAATTTTGCATAGACCTTCCTTTTAATATTCTAAGAAAACCCTTAAAAGATTTTTTGCCGACTAGAAATACTTTTCGAGATCTCGAATTTTGAAAGTTATTTATTTTTCTGCGTTCCTACTATACCCATACCGAGGCGGTTCAGTTCTGGCTATACGTATATATGTGATCGCGCTCTCCTATCCGCTTTGTTTAAATTCTTCGGCTATGGTAATGGAATAAAAAACATTCGCAGAAAGATCCATTTTCAGTGCTATTGAAGGATAATAAAGCGCGCTTGTCCAGAGAACTGAAGTGTTTTGAGCCTCCCACACAGCAGCCATAGGAACAAAGTAGGGAATACAAATATGAAGTGTATGAACAGTATAAAAAACTATCCGAAAACTCGAAAAAATTTACTATAAAGAAAGAAAAACAATTTGAAAGATTTTTAAAACGCAAAAAAAATCAAAATATTTTCAAAATCCAAAAAAATGTTAACAGCAAAAAAAAAAGAAAAAAGTTAAATGATTTACTAAACCCAAATAATGTTTAGTAGAAAAAAAAAACCGAAATAAAAGTAAGAATTCAAAAAAGAACCATGAAAAAGATTGAACTCTGAAAAAAATGCAAAAACCCAACCCGCGTTTCTGGGTCTATTGCAAGATTCCACGCACCGCACGATTTCACACCCGCACCCGCACACCCGAGGCATAGTGTGGAACCGCGGGGTGCGTGGGATATTGGTTTGGGCGCGTAGCGAGGTGATCGTGAGTGCGTGGAATACTGGCGTGAGCGCGGGGCATCTGGGTTGTGCGTGGAATGGTGTGGAGTGCGTGGACTACTGGTTTTTGGATAGTGTTTAAATTTTGCCATTTAAATTTTACCTCGCCTTAGCATGGTCGATTGGTATACTACACAGTGAGAGCATAGTCAAATAAACAACTTGCCAAATTCGATATCTCGATAACTATTGCTAGGCGCCAAAAAATCTTCTAGGGGTTCTCTTAGAATATTAAAAAGGAGGTCCGTGGAAAATTTCAGCTCGACCGAAGGCGGGGCGAGGGGGGGGGGGGGGGGCTTTCGAAAGCTTAGCCCAAAATTCTTTTCTGATCCAAAATATACTCTCCATTGTACTTGCACATTTGAGGGGGACCTGCGCCCGCATGGTATACCAATTTACATGGCATCGCCATGCATGCCGCATCCACACTCTCTGCACACCACAATGGCAATGTGAGGGCAGGAAGGTAGGGCTAACGCGTAGACCAGACAAAGATCAGCACAAAAAGGAGAGCGCGTTAACATATATAGGTATAGCCAGAGCTGAGCCCGTTCGCTATAGATATAGTAGAAGCGTAGTAAAAAAAACTTCCAAAAATCGATACCTCGAAAAGCATGACGCGTGGCCAAAAATCCTTTGAGAAGATCTCTCAAGATATTAAAAGGAAGGCCTGTGCAAAATTTCCGCCCAATCGGAGGTAGGACCTTTTCGGAACTTCACCCGGTGTTCACACAGGTGAATGATTTTCAATCGATAGAAGGAACAAAAAATAAAAAAATATATATATATATTGTCTCCATAGTAAACGGAACGGCGATCCAATCGAGCCATCATCAGCGCCAGGGTGGCGTTGGAGAGTTCGGAATAGCAAAGCCGGGGAGTAACGGAATGATTTCTCGTGGAAGGGCGCACCTTCACGTGTCCGGGGTGCGTCGTTATCCTGCTGCGCCGCGATTAGCATTGCCGAGCAACGTCTCGGAGATATTCGGCAACGAGACCGGTCGTTTCACGCCGGAGCGTTCGCGCGACATCGCAGCACCGGTTTTGGCCTACGTGACTCGATGTCCGGGTGGCCTCGAGCAGCGTGCTAGGCAAGCTGTCGAGGCAAGGTGTCGAGGCTGGGAAGCCACCGGGCGTTCCGATAACTGCGCCGGGGACGACGGTCACGTAGGCTCGTACGATTGCTTCGGTGCTGTGAGCCTCAACAGCTCGATGCAGACCAACGTACCGTCGCCTTACTGCTCGAGCGGTCGAGCATCCCATTTCAATATGCCGGGCGGCCAGTGGGCCAAGGACTGCAAATACATCGCTGAGGATCTGCAGAGATCGCATTACGCGAGGGTCAAGGCACCACGGTATCGCGACAAAAAAAACGGACGCGACAATGACGGTCAGTTATCGCGCGCGCGCGCGCGCCTCCTTCTTTCCCGAAACTTCGTATCCTGGTGCACTGGAAAAACAAATTGCTATTGGAATATCATCAAGTTGGTCCCGCTGGGCACAAGGCTATATACTCGCTCGGGCTAAACTTTCTTCTATACATCTGTATATGCGGGTTTAATTGTATTATTAATAAATGTCGAATGATTTATCAATAATACATTGAAACGTATGTATGGAGAAATTGTCATCATAGGTCCTGTGCTGACTAACGCCGCTACCGCGAGACTAACGCCCTTGAGAGTGGTGAGTCGCGTCGAATTTTCGACGGACAGTAAACCAACCGGGGCCAGAGCAACGGACAATGCAATCGACGAGTCCGGGCGGCCGGTCGACGATGGCGCGACCAAAGCGCCGGTCCCCCTCACCAACGCTGAAAAACTTAAAAAAGCAGTCAAGGATTATGGCAGTACGGTTGTCGTATTTCACGTCGGCATATCGCTCATATCGCTCGGCGTTTGTTACGTCGCGGTGTCTAGGTCAGTGCTGCCGAGAATTCGGCGATCGGCGCTCCTGAAAATTCATTATTCCCGTCAACATCTTTGCCACGATTGCTTGCTTCGCATTATCGAATTTTCTAGCTGGTTTTCGCTGACTAACAATCGCGCGGAAAAGAAAAAAGAAAGCCGGCCAATTTTGTCCACCTTCGCAAATTCATTCGCACCGATATATTTTTCGTGTTTCAGTGGACTAGACCTCGGATCCTTGGTGAAAGCGATGTCGAACGGCGGCAACGAACGCTTCGAGAACGCAATCGCCGGCTCCTCGTCTTTCCTCGTTGCTTACGCTGTTCACAAACTCTTCGCGCCCGTACGAATATCGATAACCCTCGGTGCGACACCCTTCGTCGTTCGGTATCTCCGACGCGTCGGCATTCTCAAAATGCCCAAAGCGCGATGAAAATAACATTTCTCGCTCGTTATAAATTCTTCAATTTTTTTTTCATCTTTCGTAACACGCACGAACAACTCGTACGGAAATGTGCGTACTAGTTATTATCGAAGGCATGTAATAATCTTCGAGTTGGGTAGCAAAAAGTATGACAATAAACGTGCGTGTTAGATTTATCGGCAGTTTTTCATTACGCTCTTTGTGTGTCGAGCCATGCATACTTCAATTTTACACACCATCGTAATGGCCGCAGCCGTTATTTCAATTATATAAAGAATACGACAAGGCTTATTCGTTAGTTTTACACATTCTTACATATAACGTACGATATATTCACCATCTTTGCTCTCCCTTTCTCGCTCTCTATCGTTGATAGAAACGCGTTTGCATTCTTTGCTCCTTACACGGTACACAAAAGCTCGACAGTTCCGATGGACGAAATTCATGTAGCTACAATCTGAAGAAAATATTCAACCTTGTGTGTATACAAATATACACTTTCCTACCCAATTATACATCATGGATAAACGTGTCTGCGGATACCGAGTCATTTAGTTCTCATTCACAAAGGTGAGTGTCGTATTACATTCTAAAGATGATTTTTAGCACTTGGCGACTGGCAGTATATGGGTCTGCGTGTACGTGCGGTTTACGAGACTTGGCTCGTCAGGCCTCTCTTTTCCGCACTATCAATATTTACACGATCGTTTAAAAATAGATATACATATGGTGTGTGTATATGTATATATATATATATATATATGTGGTATGTTACATAGCAAAAATTAAAAGTCGCGATTTATAAATATATACAACAACGTTACCTAACTAATAGTAGCACACGATGCGATTACCTCTAGGAATTATTTTCTATATAGACACAGCTTGCCGTGATTTTTTTCAGTTATCTTTTTTTCTCTCTAGTTATCTCGAGATAAAAAACGTTTGTGTAAAAGTAAAACAGGTTTCAAAAAGCGTACACGATTCTCAAGCGATCGAATCGTGATTTTTTCAAGTCTTGTTGCTTTGAGTATTTTAGTCAATTGCTTGCGGACGGCTTAGAAAAAAGAAGGGACTTTCTCAGCCCGAGTTTTAACGATGTGGTTGGTTTGTCGTTCCGCACAAATTTTAGTATAAAATAGGCCTCTGACAAATGTCGTCCTATGCATCAAACGCATCGAACGCGACAGAGTATTTTTTCGCGATGAACGAAACGTGCAATTGTTTTTGTCTTGTTTTGCGTCGTTTGTTCGTTTCTCCTCGTTCTTGCGAACTACCGTAAGTGATTCTCCGTATTTTGAGCGTTACAATTTCACACAATTGTATAATATACGTATATAGTTATACACACACACACACACGCACACACACACACACACACACACGCACACACACACACACGCGCGCGCGCGCGCGCACACACACACAATATCGTTAGTGATGCCGGTAGAGACTCTGGACTAAACAAACAAAAATTAATGCAGTCACAATCGTTTGCGGTTCGGAATGACTTTTTGTTCTTTTTTGCTCTTCCTTCAGATCCATCGCGCTCGCTCGTAATTTCACCGAAACAGCGATACTGATAATACTAATACTAATAATCGCTATGTATGTATAAAAAAAAATGAGAATTGGCACGATATCAAGGACGATACTACGATCGATTCTCGCCTTGTCTTTTTCAGTCAATTTTTTTTTGCTTACGCGTTTGCACCCAAGGCGCATCGAATATTTTTCACCCAAGATAAGACACACTGTAATTGTTCTTTTCTCTCGAATTTCTCGATTTTCCGAAAGTTTTTCGTATCCGAATAAAAATAGAACCGAGGGGGTATCGTCCCCGTGTATCGTTGCGACGTTGAATCGAAACGACGATATCGAGTACCCGATTAAAAGAGAGCGCCTCATGTGCAGCAAGGTGGTGTCGAATTCGAAAAGTTACGCGCCGCACTGCTCGAAGGTACGTATCGCAATGAGAAACTCAGTTTGACCTCGAGTATAACTCCATTGGAGTACTTTTAAAAACGCGGGTACGTTTTCCATTGAGTATTTGAGAAGCAACCAGGCCTAAAAGTTGCAATATCACCGGTCGATTGGATGATAACGAAAAAAAACAGGTCGATAAAAAAATATTCCTAGTGTTTTGAATAAGATCGCGAAGCCAAAGAACTTTTAGGGGATTGAATTTACGTTGCGACACGCGTACTCTCCGAGATGGCGGTGGCGACGGCGCCGGCGGCGGCGCGCAACATTTTGAATGTTTATATACGCATAGATACTGGAACAGGTGTGCTTAGACATAGGCCTCGGCCCTACGACCTCGTATATGATTGAAGAATTGCTGCCAACTGGTGAGTGTTTTGCTGGACCATACCCAAAAGCTGCTGGTTATACCGACAATCATCGCCATGAGGTACTTGATCATAAAGACCTCGAATTCGGGTCGTCCGAGGTCGCGCGTACGCTCGCCGATCGGGCACGGTATGGAGTAGAGTAATTGGGAAACTCGTCTGGTGCACAGGTCCATGTTCCACGTGAGCATCCAACTATCGAAGTAGGCCTGCTCGTAGAACAAACAGGCAATCACGATGAGAGCCGGGACGGTGTAGAGAACGGAAAATATTCCGATTCTTATCATGAGTTTCTCAAGTTTGTCAGTTTTGGTGCCGTCGTGCTTCATGACGGTGCGTATGCGAAAGAGCGAGACAAAACCGGCGAGTAGGAAAACCGTGCCAAGTACGAGGTAGACGCAAAGGGGGGCGAGGACGAAGCCGCGCAGAGCGTCGACGTTCCAGAGACCGACGTAACAAACTCCGGAGAGTATGTCGCCTGAAATGATTAGTCACGTCAGAGAGGTGAGGGGAGGGGGGCTCGCGAGCTCCGACATCCAGCAGTTGGCGTTTTTTTACCTTCGACTTTGCCCATCGCTAGAATCGTGACCGTCTTAATCGCGGGGGCGGCCCAAGCCGCGAGATGAAAGTACTGCGAGTTGGCCTCGATCGCCTCGTGTCCCCACTTCAAGCCCGCCGCCAGAAACCACGTCAGCGTCAGAATGACCCACCATATGCTGGACGCCATGCCGAAGAAGTAGAGCACCATGAAGAGCAAAGTGCACCACTCGTGCTTGGTCCCCTGGGTTATCGTCGATACCATTTGTACTTGCACTTCGGGCGGATGGGGGAATGGTTCTCTGCACGCGATGTTGTTCTTGGCAGCCCATCCAACGACGTAGACCAGAGCCACCATCAGGTAGCAGACGGACAAAAATATTATGGGACGCTCCGGGTATCTGGCCAACAAAAATCGACTCTGAAACGTAACGTACCAATTTGACAACGCAGTTACGCTTAAGCGAAAGGATTACCGAAATCTATCCGTGTCGATGAGGAAAGTGAGAAACGTGAAGAAGCAAGAGGCAGCGCAAAGAGCCGCCCAGGTGCCGACCCACACCCTGGAGAATCGTCTCTCCCTTTCTGTAAAGAACATGCCGTCGCACGGAGCGCCGCAGTCGCGCACTACCTTGCCGCCGACCTTGAGGGAATAGTCATGTTCGTGCGGAACGCCGAATTGCAGGGGACAAACGAAGCCGTGATCTCGAGCACCCGAGTGCCAGTGGGTCTCGAATTCGACGGGTGACTTTTCGGTGGGTGCCTTGACGGTGGTGACGGCGCGCGACGGAGAAGTTTCGTTGGTCCCGACGCACAATACTTCGGGATTCTCGCCGTACTCTGGCAGTTTGGAGCAGTCCAGACTAGGCGGCCATTGGAAGCTGAAGGTACGCATGACGCCCTCGCAGCCAGCTCGCGCCCTCTCGCAGATCGAGCGACAGGGAGGAAGAGGTTTTTCCAGGATCGTGCAGACCGGCGCATACATGAGGCAGAGAAAGAAACGCAAGTCCGGACTGCATTGTATCTTGACGAGGGGTGCGTACTGGTGGACGTCCTGACCGGCGTCCTCCTGCTTCTGATGCTTCAGCAGGTTCGGCATCATCGTCTGATTGTAGGGCAAATTCAGGCAGAGATTGATCGTGATCGGTTCGCATTTTCCGTGATGCTCGAGCTCGTCCTGCAGGTCGAGACCGCTCGTGACGACGCTCGCCCACAAGCAGCAAAGAATCGCGAACGTACGCGCCGCGAGTCTCGTCCTCATCGCGACGAGAAAGAGGGAGCGAGAGAGAGAGAGATTCGCGAGTACCGGGCGCGACAATGGCCCGAAGTGAAAAAGCGGACAATAGCGCTCGTGAGAAAAGAAACTGGGAAAGTGCGCAACGCGATCACGATCCTCTCGTGTCAACAGCCCATCACCGCATTAGACATTTTTTAATACGATTATTGCGACGATGCATCTGTGTTGATAGGAATTGTCTACAGCGTTCCGACTGCCGAGTGTGAGGGTACAAAAAAAACAGAGCGAACGAAATGGACGTTTTTTTATGGACGCTGTGGAAAATCGACGAGAGAGAGAAAGAGAGAGAGAGACACTTTCGGACACACTGTAAACAGAACACGAGCACTCGGGGCCGAGCAAGTGTGTGACGAGAAACTCGATGGGGTTTTAGGCCGCGTCGGGTTTTTGCACGCTCGATGGCGCCCCCTCGACAGAAATATAAGTAAGATCCAGGTGGCGCTAGAGTTGCCTTCGTCGCAAGGCCTCGTCTACCTACTCTTTTCTTTTACGGCCGCCCGGATCACTTCCGGTTCGGCCTTGTCCGCTTGTCACTGTTCGAGAGCATTCCAGCCCCTGATGCTACAAGACGCGCCGGAAGTGCTGGATAAAATAAGGATAGATGGAAGTCGCATATAGACCATACATGTTTGGTTGATCACTTAATTTTGATTTTATTGTTATGTCCTCGATAATAATGCACAATACTTTTCGATTTCGTTACTCCGTGTCTTACGTCACACGTGTACACTGGACGTTTTTCACTTGCGACACAGGTACTTAAACTGCTCCTGCTCATATACATATCCTCTCCCCTCCTCATCGCATCTATAACTTCTTTCTTTTCTTCCTTGATGCACCGACGCGCATGATCTCGAGAATAAACTTCTTTTTGCCCCACTCCCGTAAACGTATACATGTATAGGTTTACACGCCTCTGTACATATTTCATAATTATGTGTATATATTTATACACACTCGCACGCACACACATATATCGGGTGCGCCACTGGAAATTGGACATTCGAAAACTCCTATGAATATTACATTGTACAGAAAAAAGGTCATGAATTGCATGCTATTACGAGCTGACTTCAATGTTACCCGCACTTTCTTTCAACGGGTAAGACCACTAGAGGATTTTCAAGTTTTCAGAAAAAAAGGCCGGTTTTTTTCTCAAAATAAATGATCACTCGTGTGATGTTTTGCTCAAAAAGGAGTTTCCGTTCAAATCTGCACTAACTTAAAAAACAGTATTCCCTAACTTCCACACGCAGTTCCATAGCTTTTAGTATATATTTTAAAGATTATTTTTGGCTTTTCAAAGTTCAACACGACAGGCGAGATGTTTCCGGCCGCGGAATACTTTGCACGAGAGGTACTCTATGGTCTTGAACTCTGACGTCAGTATTTTCAATTGAAAAATTACAACAACAAAAATGTTATTCTACACTCAGAACTATGTATAATAAAATTTCCCAATGCACTTTTTCAATGCTCGCATTGTATGCGATAACGAAATCTTGAAATTAGCATTTTTTTAAAAGCTGGAGCGGCTTTAGTCTTCAAATGGGAGGCCTCGAGCATCTATTTCTAGCGAGGCATCCGACGCGAATACGTATGCCGTGTGGGTCCCTCGGGACGTGGTTTCCGGTCCTCGGGACACGTGAATACCCGCTCCGTTATCGTAAACAAATAAATAATATATGTATATACTACATATATGAATCCTATATGTATATATATATATCTTCGGAATATGTACTATGTCATTCTCGAACCGCATAGCGCTCGAAGAAGAGTAAATATAGGTCAGCCTTACGGTTCCTGCTTCATTCACAATTATGGATTCATAATTATGATAGACGTTAAAGATTCGTACGGAAGATGGTAATTGCTTGTAAGCAAGTTTACGTGCACGCACGCTGAGCCATTATCATTTTCCTTTGATCATCATCTTCATCATCATCGCCTCCCTACACAATGTATAAGTTTCGCAATTAAAAATTGATACACGGTCGCGTTTCGTATCGTGTGTGTGTGTGTGTGTGTACATACACACACACAGTAATACATATCACTAATAAATGGAAGAATCGCATTCGGGAAAACGGATTTCTCTTATTTTTTCGCTTCTCTACGTACCGCCTTGTTTTTTTTTCTTTTTGAGCACATTTCGGAATTCACGTTTACACGAAATAGTGGATGAAACAAAAGGATGCCAAGGGCGGGGGGCAAAGGGAAATGCGTCTCACTGTCAGTCATAAAATATCATTAGGGAAGAAGCTGGGCGTCTTTCGGAATGTTTGACTCGTTGCGCTCGTATAAATAAATATATATATGTACACATGCTTTTGTATGTTTTTTCTTCGTTAAATCCAAAATTTTGCTTCGTCGTTTTTTTGGCTTGACTTCCGAAAAGGGGAAATCGAATTTCGATCGAGAAATTTGGCATACACCTTCCCTTTGATATTTTATGAGACCCCTTGAAAGGATTTTTAGTGACGCGCCATAGTTTTCGAGATATCAATTTTTGTAAGTAATTTCTTTACCGCGCTCCTACTATATCAATAGCTGATGGGCTCAACTCTGACTATACCTATATATGTTATCACGGTCTCTGCTTCGTGTGGACCTTCGTTAAGTTTGGGCGGCAGAAAGCCTCCTTCCATCGCTGCAGCGGCCGGTTGCCAAGCATTATAACAATGCTACCATGTAAAATCATACAAAAAATTGAAAATCATACAAAATTTAATAAAATGATTCAAACCATAGAAAATTCCTAAAACTAAACACTGACAAAAAACAAAACAAAAAATAAGAAACTAGAGAAGCAAAAAAAGAAAAAAAAACAATTTTAAAACCATTTAACGTTAACAAATGAACTCTAGAAATCTATTACACCTGCAAAAAAAAATAACTGTGGAACAACAAAAAATGAGTCTACGACGTTTAGTTTCTATCTCAACGTTCCTCGCACATTCAAGGTGCTCCGCGCCCATATACCAGTGTTTCACGGACCCCACCATTCGCACAAAACGGAGAGCGCGATAAGAACTGAGCCCGTCAGCTATAGATATAGTAGTAGCATGGTAAAAAAATAACTTTCAAAAATCGATGTTTCGAAACCTATGGCTCGTCGCGAAAAATCCTTTTTGGGGATTTCTTAAAATATCAAAAGAAAGGTGAATGCCAAAATATTAAAAGAAAGGTGTATGCCGATTTTCAGATCGATATTCGGTTTCCGCTTTTCGGAAGTTTATCCGTTTTTTTACAGAGATACAAAGGGGGCGTCCATTAATTACGTGAGGCGTTTAGGAGGGGGGGGGGGGGAGAGGGGGTCGAGCGAAATCTCACCCAATCTCACGTGGGGGACAGGGGGGCTTCGGCAAATCTCACGTAATTTTAGTAATTTTAGTAATTTTAGTAATCACATAATTTTTATCACGTAGGTGGAGTCTCCCTACTACTTTACATGGTGGAGTAAACCGCAGTTACTTCTACTACAATTTATTTTTCGTGAACGTATGCATTTTGAAAAATCTCACGTGAGATTAGGGGAGGGGGGAGGGGATCGAGCAAAATCGCACATCTCACCAGGGGGAGAGGGGGGGGGGGGGTCGAAAAATCGCCAAAATCACCTCACGTAATTAATGGGTGCCCCCAAACGAACGAGGATAACATACGACGATGAGCAAAGATCTCGACTACGTGTATGTAATTAACACAATATAAGTGTGCGCCGCGTCGCAGCCTATACGGATGAGTAATTTTCTTCGTTTCGTTTTTTTTTCTTTCCCAGCGCGGCGTTTTTATAAGACACGCAAATCACGCACCGTTAAAAGGATTAAAATATTTTTGATGCTTTGAATATATATATATATATATATTCGAAAATGAAAAAAAATGGATGGAGTTTGGTAGATCGGCGGAGCGCGTTCGCGAATCGAATAGAAGTACCGAGCGCCACTCCACGCAGCCCTGACCATTCCTTTGGAACGTTAATTTTTATCTAATTCCATCGCATAAAATCACCTGGAAAACTCAGCGCCGCTATCGTTGTCTCACTCTCATTATCCTCCTCGCATCAGCTCGAGCATGCACACTCATTGTTACGATTAAAAACCATCCTTGAGTGGGCTTGTATGAGCCAGTCGGTTCCAAACAATCAAACCTGACTCGATATGGCTGTTCATATTTTTATCGTCGATTTCCGTCAAATTCGTGTAAAAAAGCGAAATTTGGTGAAGAAATTAATTTTGTTCGCCCGTATGTACACGTATGTAATGCATGCTCAAGATGTGCTACCTGCGCCTGCGCAGACGCGTTTTTGTGATCGACAGCGCATTCGTTTTGTGACGAGTAAAAAGAGCGCGGACAACGGAATAAAGGAGATGGGAAAGGACCACCGCCTCATGTTGAGGATAAACATTTAGATGTGATCACTTGAGCAAACGACCTATCTCGTCAATTCTACGGGCGACGTATAACAACGCGTCATGTTTGTCCACCCTGCTTCCTTCTCGTTTTTCACTAAAATCGTCGAGATTTACATTTGGCACTGGACAAGAAATGTTCCTATTAAAAAAGAATAAATACGACAGAGTATCGGGTGAATACCCTTTGGGCGCCGATTTATCGACGGCTCTCTCCCTCCTCTTCTTTTTCTTTCCCTTTCGTCCGCTTTTCGGTTCTCCCCAAATCCGGACAGTCCTATCAATCTGACTCTCGTATATTTACAAGAATTGCCTTGTATATCAGCGCATTGCGTTCCCCGGATTATGATTCCTGGGATCATGCGAAGAAATTGATTTTCTCGTATTTTCTATTCAAGCTTCAAGTTTCCCTCGTAAGCCTCGCCAAAGACACATTTATATAATACATATATGTTTGTGTGTATATATTATCTGACCGGAACTTAATACCAGAACTCGTTAAACGTTCATTGGGTTGTTCTTCTTTTTACCACCAAGCATCTTTCTTTCGTTTCTTTCTCCGAGGAATGTTGAGAGACGGAGAGAGGGAGAGACGGACAGAGAGAGGGAGACGCGGTAGGACCCGTCACCCGCGGTGACAACGTCCTATACGGCGATTGTCTCGTGAATAATATTTTTGCTTCGTTTCTTTTGATTAAGGGCATGTAGAAGGTAAACATAACCTCACAAATTTCCGAACAGAGTTTCCTTATAGATGGTTAAATCTTTCAGGAAGAACAAGGTATCGAGCTCTGCAGAATTGTCTGACGCAGAACTTGACGATTTGCTTTCGCCCTAAATAGGATTAATCTCCGAAATGTCTCTGTTGGAAAACTCGAGCTATCTCTCTCGCGCACTCGTGTGTCACGTGGTACATCTTCTACTTTGCCTTGGACGACAAATTTGTCTCGAGATTTTGATACGTCAGGCGCGCAGGGGTGCGTGCGTGCTCCTTATTAGCTGTTCATGACGGTCGAGCGTCGCGAGTATCCTCGCCTCGTAATCGTCTCACCCTGGGCTTCGCACTCCTTCTTCACGCGATCGATTATGTCCGCGACGAGTTTCTCTTCCTTCTCGCGCTGTTGCTCCCAATCCGGACCCTTGCCCATCTGTGTGAAATGGCAATGAAATTATATTCAAATATCGCGTATACGTATACACGCAAAACGAGCACACTTATCGAATTATCTTACGGTGAAGATAATAGTTTGAATAATCGCCGAGTCAAGTCGCGGGCTCGCGTTTTTTTTCTTCTTTTTCTCGCGTATACGACGGTATGTGGAAAAACTCACGTCTGACGTTCTTCGAGGTTTCTTGTTGGCCGGTTCCTCGCGGTTCTCGTCGTTCTCGTTGTCCGAGTGCCTCGAGCTCAAATGACCGATGTAGCCCTTGCGGGACTTGAAGTAGGCGTTACAGCTGTGACACTTGAAGAGCGGCGCCGGCTGAGTCACTTGGGTCGACACGTGAAGTTTGTACTTGTGCCTGTACCAACGTGTACGGGATGGAAGAACTTCGCCGCACCACTTGCAGACTACGGAACCGTCGTTCTGAATGAGGTATTCCAGCAGCTTTGCGTGCATCGTTGTTTTGTTTTTTCGTTTTTTCGTTTTCGGTTTGTTTGTTTGTTTTTTTTTTTCAAAACATACATTTATTCTTGTTTATTCCATTGCGTATCTTATTCATAAATAATATACTCTCGCTCTTTTTGTTTATTGGGAGCGCAACAACAGCGGCAACAACAAATATAATAACGTCAACGACAATAGTAACGGTAACACAATAATAATAACAACCGCAATAACGATGATCATAGTAATAATAATAATGGTCATGTAAATAATAGTTATGTCAACGACAATAAGAATAACAATAATAATATTAACATAACAATAATAATAATAATAATAATAAGTAACAATGATGATGGTGACGATGATGCGTGGAACAAAAGAATCTCACGGAGAATACATAATTTGGAATAGAGTGAGAGCGGTTCAAGCGGTTCGTTATCTTTTTGACTAGATATAATAGCAGGGTTGAAATTTCTCTTGAGCGAGCGAGCGAGCGGGACTTTTCAAGGATACAAATGGCCGTTGGACTAACCTGTTTTCTCACTTCCGGCTCATTGTCAGTAGCCTCGGACTTTGGCACGAGTAGATCGTTACGATCGTCATCTTGATCGGTGAGAAAGTGCATACCGCCGACGATCCGCTCGGTCTTGACGAAAGCGCCGCAGCCTATTCCGCCCCCGCCGCTCATCGTTTCAGACAGCGTTGAAACAACGTCCTCGCGGCTATCGCTCGTCGGCGAGGACGCGCAGATCTCGAACGTTATGTCGCTCGGCAGATTCGGCAATATCGGATCTGTAACGTTACGCGAGAGCAGGGAAGAAGAAGAAGCTCGAAGATGTTTGGGCCGACAAAATGCAGGAGACAAAGGTAGAGTGAGGGAGGGAGGGGGGGGGGGGGGAGAGAGAGAGAGAGAGAGAGAGAGGAGAGAGAGAGAGCGAGAAAGCACGCGCGGTTTTCTTCAAGTTTCTGCTTTACTCACCCGACCGGAATTCGGAGTGCTCGCGATACTAGGATCCCGCAAATTCAACACTCACACTCGCGCGACCACACGGAAGCCGAAAAGAATGGCGGCAAATTTTCGAGGAAGAATTGCATGTATATGCCGTTGTCAAAAAAAAAAAATAATAATCATAAAAAAAACCGACTTTCTTCATTAATGCCGACGAATGGTATATTTCTTCACCACGGAAACCTAAATTGCGAGTGTGAATTCGAAACTGACGCGAAATATGCGATCAACGTCCTTGTAGAATGTGTAGTATCGAAGAAATATATCTCCGCGATCTCCGATCCATCGGCCCACCCTTTACCAAGTACATAGACACATACATGTTCTATTAATCTTTTTTTTTAAACGAAGGATGAGTGTGTACTCGCAGATACAAAGAAACGCTCGGTCGGGTAGACTATTGCAATGTATATCACAAAGAGTTACAAAGAAACTACAATTAGATAAAAACGAATAAGGTAATGATAATAATAATTCATTTTTTTTTCGTTATCCGCATCGCCACCTGGCACCAAAGGAGGAAAGGGCGAGGGGGTGCACGAAGGGAAAGGTAATAGGTACATTGGTACGTTACAATACCACGTTCAGCTGTGCTTATTTCCAATTGCTTTGACGCACTTGTTTAATTCCATTTCATCTGCCTTCTTTGCGCAAGCTATAGGATATATATATATATATATATATATATATATATATATATATATATATATCCGTGCTTTGCCGGGTGGTATACACGGACACATACATGCGTATAATACTTATATACAAAAAATACAAAATAATAGTATTATATTTATTTCACATATGAGTATTATACTAGATGTATACATGTACGTATACCAACACGGTAAACGCGTTACCCTCACCTTACTCGTTTCTCCCTTCTTACTAACAATCTCCCGATCTCACTCACTTTCTGCCGTCTATTCTTCTTACACTGAGCTTCTTCGACCAAAAAACCAATAACCGAATTGGGCTATTGTCTCGCGTCCTTATCGAACGTATTTCTGCATTTATTATCTTCATTTCAATTTCTTTATGCTGTTAACTTCTTAGTTAAAATAGGCCATTGGTGAACATGCTTGCGCAAAAATACTCTCATATAAATATGTGTGTGTGTGTGTGTATACACACCTCGCAGATCGCTCAACGTCGTGCGGTTAGTTTCTTTTCTTGGCCTTCTTCCTTTGTGGTTCGCATTATCCTTTTATTAAATTTTTATTCTTCGTGTTGTTGCGCGTTAATAGCCGTGTTCGAAAGAAAAGAATTTTTCTTTTTTATTTTTATTCTTCCTTTGTTGGCAATTCCGGAAGTCGACGGGGAATCGATGAAGGCGAGAAATTGCGCAAAGAAGGGTAGGACGGGCGGAGAAGGGAGGAGTCGAAACGTCGCCACTAATTCGTATTAACGTTAAATAAAATATTTGTATCGTGAATATTATATATATATGTGTGTGCATATATATATATATATAGATCTGTTCCCCGTGTGCGCATCTTCGTGTGCTAATTTTTGCCTCAAAAATCCCGTGTACGTTTTTTTTTCTTTTTCGCCTGTTACAAAGCGTAAGCGCTTCTTTACCACGGCTAACTAGTACCCGATGTTACAATGTATGCTTTAAAATTACAAATAATATAATAAACGTTACTCGACGATGACAATATTATAATAGTAATAATAATAATAATAATAATAATAATAATAATAATAATGATGGGCAATAATAACTACGAATCAATAGCGATATACTATCTAAGTATTAATAATAATATAAAACTAAAACGTAAGAATAAAGGTAATCATAATGCGTGAGAAAATAAAGAAAAGAGAGATACAGTAACGTGTGCATCCAATTCGCCATTAGTGTTTGTGTGAATAATAATAAAATTATGGAAATTTAACATTTCGGTGGTTGACGCTTTTACACCGATATCTTAACGTCGCTCTAAATAATACATATATGTGTGTGCGTGTACATATACATATACCGGAGTCACTAGAAGCCAATCAAAACTCCGAAAAATATCGATTTTAAAGGTTCATCAAGATCTACGTTTTGGTCACAAAAGTTTTTTGTTTGTTTTCAAGCGGCGTTGTCAACTCCATCTTTAAAAATGGAAACCCAGACTTTCTTGTTTCTAGTGACTCACTTTATATATGTAATATAATTATCGTAATGCATGATAATAATAATTGTGCCTCGTTTTAATTTTTCTCGTATCGTCGCTCGTTCAAACTCGCGGAATTATAAACGAATTGGAAATTTGAGCGACGAACGTGTTGGAAGCTCAAACACTTGGCCGTATAAATCTTCAACGTATATTTTTTTTGTTCTCCTCGTCGCCGTCTTTTTGTTTTTCTAATAATATTCGTCTCTATGTACCTCTTCTCGTTATCTTCTACTATAATAACATATCATATTCATAAACTTTCTCTTTCCTCTTTTAATATACTTGTACACATATATATATACTTTGGATATATATATATATAAATATATATTTATTTATACTTTTCATTTTTTACTTTTATCTTAAATATCTTCATTGCAAACAATTTACTGCGCGCGGAAGAACACAAAGAAGGAAGGAAGCAAAGAAAGATTAAGATTGAGATAGAGAGAGATAGAGAAAGAGGGAGAGAGCAAGAGAGCTCATTGTCCCTCGAAATGCTCGTTAAACCGCGCGCGCGATCAACGAAGGAAGACGGTGTCGTCAATGTAAAAATACTATTATCGTTATTATTGTTCTCTGGGCCTCTCGAGACCACGCATTCGAAGAAACAAGTTCCCTCATCGTTGCGCAATTTTTCTAAAGCAACGCCGATGTGGCAAACAGGATCGGGGGACGCGAAAGATTTTTCATCACCGCCGATTAATAACACCTTAATAGCTTAAGAGAAAGATAGGATGTTTAGTGGAAGACGAGATTCGCGGCTGCGATCACACATCGATCGATCCTAAGGCCCAAATTTCATTTGTTCTTTTTTCTTTCCTTCTTCATTACTTTTCCATTTTCGTTTTTTTTTCTCTCGTTTAGCGCGTTTCTTTCGCGGAACTTTTATTAGGCACGCAGTGCATTTCTTCCCCTTCCTTTTTTCGTAAACAACTCTTCCGTGGACACCTAACGAGTAACAACTAATCAACTCTGAGTAATTTACGTCACGTCGAGAAGTTCGCGTCGCTGAAACGTCCGACGAAAATTCTTTCGTGTCTTCATTTATCAAAATACCTTAATTTTCATTATTGCCCAAAGTCTTTTATTCGCAGTTTAGATGATTTTCCGATTTGAAGAAGAAAAAAAAAGCATAATCATTTTCTTCGCGTTTCAACGATGCAACAAAAACTTCAACGTTGTAGCAATTTCGTTTTGTTCCCTTCTATCTAAACAATGAGGCATTTTTGCCCGAATCGACTAGCGATTCGTCGCGATCATTATATCACTATTATATATACATATATATATATATATATATATATATATATATATATATATATATGTGTGTGTATATATATATATGTATGTATGTATGTATGTATATCTATGTTGCTTTGTCGTTTCATGGACGCGGCCACGAGCAAAATTTCATCAACTTCATCATTTATATATATATATAAATTCTATACTATTGTAATAGTCCCAGCACCAAAACAAAAAAACGAATACCTTTTGACGAAATGTAAAACAACCCCCGCGAAACTTGGCCTTTGTTTTAACGAATGAAGTAGTAAGCAAAAAAACAACATGTCACTGTTTGTGGATGAACGGATAAAAAAAAAATTTATGAAGAACACAAAAAAAAGGATGTTAAAAATGTACATTTTCGCGGCGGCGTCCTGTCATATCTCCTCCGTGCTCGATTAATCTATCAATTCTTTTTTTGCCGATATTAATCGAATTGTCTTTCGAGGCTCGTGTCGCGCATGAAACTGTGTATATATAATCGATAAACGTAAACGTAATCAATAAACGACATTGGTCGTATCGTTTGTCAGAACCGGGGAACGAAAAAAAAATGGATTTTTAGTGCGCTCAATGAAATTTTTTGGGATTTTTCACCTACCCCTGATATAACAGTAACAATAATGATGATAATAAAGAAGGGAGTAATAATGAATAATTGTATTCCGTTGGCCCGTTCGCGGCGAATCTTTCGGTAGGCTGAACATATCAGCGCGATAATCTATATAATAATAGCGATAATCAATATGTATGTTTAGCGCTCTTGGCGCGCTTCAACTATAATACAGAATCGAGAGTGAAAACTTTTGTACAGACATAACGAATACCGCTGGGCAGTACGAGAAACTCCGTGTAAAAATCTTCCGTTATATATAGAGAAATATTGTATATATATATATATATATATATTGTCGTTGCTCCCCGTCCCTTGCTAGAAAGAAAAAAAACGGGCGTAAAAGAGAAAGAAAGGAGGGAGGAAGACGCTAATAATAAACTCTGTCTATATCTGTGGTATTCCCGTAATCTCTCTTGATCTCAGCCCGCGTCGACTAACGCATCGTACTCTGTAAAACGCACCATTGGAATATAGGGCTAAGAAGAGTGACGAGGGAATAGAGAACGAGGATCCTATAGCCCTAATGTTTTCCTTTCGCTCCGGCCCCCGCGAGGCTTAACCACACGCTGGATTTAGGGGCCTTTCGTCTTGTTTTTTGTCTCCGGATTGCTAAGGTGGGAGAAAAAAGCCAAAGGGCATAACGCAATCCTTGGGCATGAAGCAATCGTGTACGGTCTTCATGTGATTCTTCATTTTGTCGGGGCGTGAGAATTCTTTGCCGCAGACCGGACATGGAAATACCTTTCTCTGATGGCCCTCGTGATATAGGAAAGCATGACGTTGAAAACTGTACTTGTTCTTGAAGGTCTTTTGTATGTCGAGTTTAGCGCACTCGGTGCACTGATAAACACCCTCGGATATCGAGGCGTAACGGAACAAATTCAAGCCCCGTACCGACATCTCGGTCAACTGTTCGGCGGGATCCTGCGATTGCGACGTGGCCCGACGTCTCATGCGTCGTTTCGGCACTTGGCGGGCCGAAGGCGCCGACATCGCACCCTCGCCGGGACTCTGGCTCGTCGGTGTCGCGGCGCCGCCGCCGCCGCCGCTTTGTCCTCTCGCGGTAGCGGGCGACGACACTGCGCGTGTATTCGACGACGACGACGACGACGTTGTCGTTGTCGTTGTACCGCTCGACGTTGTACCGATGGACGAGGTGGTCGTCGCTGGTGTCGTAGTTGTCGTCGCTACCGTCGTCGCCGTCGACGACGTCGTCGTCGTCGTCGTCGTCCCCGTCGTCGTCGGCGCCGTCGTTGTTGTTGCCAATGTCGTTCCAGTGCTAACCGAAGTTCCCTGGCTGCTGTTTATTCTCGTTGGACTCTCGCGTAGCCGTTGGCTATTGCTCGACGGCGAACAATTACTCGTCCCGCTGCTACTGCTGCTGTTGTTGTTGTTGCTGTTGCTGTTGTTGTTGTTGTTGTTGTTGCTGCTGCTGCTCGACGAACCACGGGTCTTTATCGGCTCCGGTGTTTGCTCGCTTTTGTTACTCGTATCTGCGAGGAAAAATCGTTTTTTCAAGCATTAATATATTGGAGACCATTTTCCGAAAATTCTATCCAACATTCGCTAGCTTTTTGGCACAGTGATACATACGAAAAAAAAGAAGAAAATCGAATTACTGCGATTGCCGAATTCGGCAAATAAATCAAATTAGCGATAATGCAATATATATATGTATATGTATCCCCACGTTAAATCGACCCTTTCATCATCAGCTTGTAGAGCTTTTTCTTGTGTTTTTATTCTTGCGATGAAACGGCACTCTTGCACTCGTGGGGACCGTCATTCGTTGACCAACGAAAATACGTTGATTTTTCATTTGCCATTCCCAGAAATAATATAGCCAAGTTTGGGAGATTTAACGTGAGAACATGATCCATGCTAAAGAATGATCGATGCGTCTGGGCAATCGACCTTACATACATATACGTGCTATAAACATATATGCGCATAAATAGAGTAATACTATCGGTGATTATTGAACAAGGGATATTTTTGGGATTGAGGTCGGATCGACGAAATGAAAAAAATTGCCTTAAAAAAATTGAAGTACGACGAAACGAGGATTACACACATATATGTGCGTGTGTGTGTATGTATGTGTTTTTCTTTCTTTCTTCTTCTCTTTGGATGATTAAAAAATGTAAAATCGAACGACAACTCCCGTCGTTTCTCGATCAGTATTTCAATTGTGTCCCGTACACATTTTTATTTTCTCTTGTTTTTTTCTTTTTCAATTTCTTCATGTACGTGCGTATAATTGGAGGATCGTTAAAGTTTACCCGCAAACCAAGTAAGAAGTAAAAAGAAAAGAAAAACGGATACGTGTAGAGAGGAGAGAAAAACATATATATACGTAGGGCAGTTTTCGAAGTGGCGATTTAACGCTATTCATAATTTATTACACAATAGAACTTTCTGAAAGTACCTCGTGGTCTTGTGAAGAAGAAAACAACAACAAAAAATCAATCATAAAAGATTAGAGAACACGGATGAAAAAAATTGGCCAACAAACCGAGAATAAAATTTAAACTCGTCTCGAGGATCGATTAAAAATGAAAAACGTTGACTTTTGCATTTGTACTGGTACCGATGACGCTCCTCGGGATTTCCGTGATTTCGCAATTGCAAATCCTTGCTTTTTTCGCGATATTTCGTTAGATTTTTTTGGAATTCTATTTTGCCCGTTCCGGAACGTTTGAGCCAAAATAGGAAGGAAAAAAAGTTCAATCACGACCGCGAGCGTATCGTGTTTTTATTTGATTTTTCAGAGTTATCCTCGAGAGAGGTTTCTATATAGTCCCTTGACTCGGCGAGTGGTCGTAGCGTTTCTCCTCGCTTTCGTCAAAAAAAAAAAATATATATATATATATATGTATAATAATAATTGATAATAATATATAATATAATGATAATATAATATATAATATACTAATAATAATGATAATAGAATTACAAGTATAAATCAACAACGCGTGTACTCAACATGCAAAACAAAATTACTACGAAAATATGATAGCCGTATCCTTGGGGTGAATATCAATTCGTACAACGAATTTATATTTTTATATATCGCACAAATTATATATTCTCATACATCGCACAATGTCGGCCAGCACTATTCCTCTTTTGACAAATTGACATTAAACCCCGATGGATTTTTTAACAATAATGTTTATAAATGTGTATGTGTGTGTGTGTGCGTGCGTGCCTTCGGCGATCTCTAACAAAAAAAAACTAAACGATATAAACAATAATTTTTGGCTAAGAGCAACGGTGCGCGCGGTCGAGCCTCATGGAGCGAGTATGCGTGTGTGTGTGTGTCTGTGATGGCGGTGGACCAGCGGGCGAAAGGGAACACTTCCGGTCTCTGCTCGCGAGGATTGACGGGGGAGAGAGAGAGAGAGAGAAAGACCGGTTACGGAAGAGGAAGAGGAAGAGAGTCAGTCAGTCAGTAAGTCAGGAGCGCGGAACGTGGGAAAATGTAGGTCGCTATACAATTCTATTGCGTAAAAATCAAGTGGCACGACTATGTTGGGGTGGGGGGCCGGATGTGCTCGTACCGTGGATTCTCTTATTTTCCGATTTTTCAAACGACGTGATCTAACTTTATCAATTCAACGCAAAGAAGTGGCGTATATCGGAGCACATGAAAAACAATCGAGAATAGCAAATGGTCGTTACGAGCACATCGAACCGCGACAAAATCCCGATGCAACTTGTACTATACATCAAACGAAATATGACGAATATAAAAACAAAAAAAAAACAAAAAAAAACTACGGAACAAAATTTCATCGGTTACTTATAGTTGTGGCTTTGTGTAGTTACCTTTGCCGCCTGATCGTTTTTTTTTTTGCACAATGCGATTAGTAGAGGAGAATCGACTCTTCCATCCTCAATAGTATACAAACGGGCATGCGTTTCTATTTTTCTTTCTTTCTTCATATTTTTCTTGTCTTACTTTCCACGTACTCTCTTTTCACATCGCTCTCTCGTTTTATTTTATTTTCCGCACTCACAGATTTTCGTTCACTGTGCTACGATCGCGAAAAGGAAAGAACAATCTGGAGAGAAGAGAAAAACCTGTGTGTACTCGTGAACAAAAAAAATCGTCGATTACGGTATAGCTGCAGCAAGTACAATCACCACACGCTTGATTTTTTTCCATCTCATCTCCGAGACACCCATCTCATTGACAAACGTCTTTTTTTCTCCCTTGATATAGAAGTCATTGTCAAATATAAATATCATAGAGCACTATTTATGAACAATTGCTATGCCCATACTCACACGTGTATGCGTGTGTACTGAGGGGGGAGAAAAAAACGATACTAAAAGAGGCGATCGCGCATATATAAATGGACAGCAACTAGACGCGGAGAGCTTGGATGCACAACAATATTACACAACACCGCTTTATCCAGTTACAATCTATTGAACACACTGTTCTTTTTGTTTTGTTTTATTATCGATAGTCATAATCAAACAATCAGTGCATATAAAATATACTAATTCTACCCGAGCGTCAGAAAAGACTTATTTTCTTTCCTAAAAAAGTTTCCCTATAAAATTTCATTATATCTCTTTCTTGCCTTCTTCATCTTTCTTGCTCTCTCTCTCTCCCTCTCTCTCTCTCTTGCTGTCTCTCTTCTTGCTTTCTCTCGTTATTTTTCATCATTATCGTGATAATTTTTGTTTGTTTAAACTCCCGTTACATCTCAAGGTCTCACTTATTTGGCACTATCAGCGACGGGCGTCGAACGCGAGCGCTTTTTTTTTGTTAAATTATTGATTTCTTTTTTTCTCTCCTACTTCTCTTTCTCGTATTTCATAACAATTTACGTTAACTTTACTTTTGTTTTTTTTTGTGTTTTTAATTTTTTTTTCTTTGTTTTTTTTTTCCCATTAAAAAGGCACCGAACCGGGGATTTTTCGACTACGTCTTTGGATCCCACTGAAATATGTTTAATTTTTGTTTTTCCTCTCTTTCTTTCTCCCATTCCTGCTTCCTCTCTCTCTCTTTCTTTTTCGCGCGTCGCGATAACTTTTTCGTCTTCCTTATTATTGTTTTGTAATTTTTGTCGTTTGTTTTCATTGCTTTTTCTCTCCTTTTTTTCGCTTTTTTTTCTTTTCATTAAACACGATTAACATGACTCTTTTTTTTGACACATATCTTGTCGACAACGCCGTATAAAATTAAAACCCGAGCCTCATTTGAGAAAAATTCGTTTTTCTGACGCATCTTCACAAACTGCAACGACGTTAATAGGTATTATTTTACCAACTAGCGCTAAAATATATTCGATATAACTTTTGTTTATATATAATATATAATAATAATAAGAGCAATAATAATAGCGACAATAATCATAATTAATCATCGTAATAATCGCAATTTACATATATATTTTTAGATATATATATGTGTGTGTGTGTGTGTGTGTGTGTTGTGTACGTTTTTTCATATAAACGCGTAGACGCAAGTGTGGCATGATTTTTTTTTCCGCCTTTGCGTCCTTGTAACGTAAACTTTTTATACGTGTTGTCTCGGTGTAAATTTGGGATGCGATAATAAACTATGCTTTTTTCATCTTCTTAATTAATGTGTGTGTATATATACATACGTGCATACATAAGTATATAAATATACGTATGTATGTATGTATGTATATGTATACATATATATATATATATATATATGTGTGTATATATATAAATCTATCCGATAGTACAGTCTGCTTTTTAAGCCTCGTAATTAACCTCTCTCTCTCGGGTGACGGTGCTTTGCAATAGTCGTCGTGTGCCTAAATTGTCGCCTTAAATATTCTTTATTGACTGTGCTCCCTTTTGTAAAGGGAAACTTTTTAAATGACGCTTTCTTTTAAGCCCGTGTTGGCACGACACTCTGCAACAGTCACGCATAAACACAAACCCGTATATATGTATATGCGAATAAAGGTTTGCATCCATGTTCATAATATATCATCTATAAATTTTATAATAATAATCATTATTATTTCATTAATTTCTTGTCGTTTTTCGCATTAATCCAGAGCATTAGCGGACCCGCGTACTACACTGCCACGCGCCTCAACCATTTTTTTCTTTCTTTTCTCTTCTTCGCCTTTCCTCTACCTATCAAGTTTTTCTTTTTTTTTTCTTTTTTTTTTTATACAAGACAGCGCATCGCGACAACGTTATAAAAAAGGCGCGGCTTTGTTCTTTCATCACCGGTCATTGTCGAACGAGCAACATTATCATCATCATCATCGTCGTCGTCGTCGTCGTTTCAACTTTGCCCTTTTCTCCCTCATATGACGAGAACGGAGAGACTGACAAGAAGAAATATCGACACGATGCTCCGATCATGTATATACACATATGCATATTGCTCTCACGCAGGCACGCACGCACACACACACGCGCGCGTATGTGTGTGCAGGTGTGTGTGTGTGCGTGTGTGTGTATATATATATATGTATATATGTTTGCTCGCTTAAACATGCCTATTTGATAAATTCGTCAAGGTGTACAATGATCCGAACTCAAGCGAATCCTTGCTGCCCGTAAACGTATAACCACCCCAGTTCCGAACGCTCTTCCGACTCGACGAGGTCGGCCGCGTCTCGTTAAAGAAGGACGCTCGTATTCGCGGCGTTCTAAAAAAACATCGGTAGTTAGTCTTAGCCTCTCAGTGATTATCAAATGTTGTGTACGTGTGTAGGGGGTGTATATGTTTTTAAATCATTTGTTATTACAACGTTAATTACGCCACCCCGGCCCACCCTTTCATTTTCTCTCGTTCAGCTACAATATAACTAACGTATTCCTATTATTTTCTAATCCCCTGTTTAGTTTGACAATATATATATGTATATATCTCGGATTCCTCGCGTGTTCTTCTCTCAAAGTTTATTACTTCGTTCGTAAATCGATGAGCTGTCTCTAGTCGCTGCCGCTTTTGCATTTTTTCTTGTATAACTAATACACTTTTGTTATGTGCGCCGTGTCGTGTGTGTGTGTGTGTGTGTGTGTGTGTGTGTGTGTGTGTGTGTGTGTGTGTGTCTGTGTCTGTGTGTGTAACGGATAGCATATATACATATATTATAGTATTATCGTAGTTAATAGTTGCCCTTGATTTCTCTTTTAATTTGCTTGCTTATATTTGTTGTTTTTTCTTCGTTTCGCGTCTTCATGATCAGTATTACGTGGATGTGTGTGTGTGTGTGTGTGTGTGTGTGTGTGTGTGTGTGTGTGCGTGTGTGTGTGTGTGTGCACGCGTGTGCACGCGTGATATAACGTTTAATAACACGACAAACTACGATTGGGGACGAGAGAAAGAAAAAATAAAATAAAACAAAAAATAAACGCGAAAGGAACAACGAAAAAAAATGGAAGTAATCGAGCGTAATTAAAAATAATAATTAAAATAATATGAGAAATGAAAAGAGCGAACGAATTAAAAAAAGTTTCAAGCCTCCTTTAAACCTAATTCTTTTGTTTCTCTCATCTCCTTCGCTCGTGTGAAACTCCCTCCCGTCCGATAGATATTAAGATATCAATTATTGAACATTTTCTTCGGGTCTATACCCTCCTCTCCTGCCTGCCTCCTTTGTAGCTGAATTATTAGTTAAACCCGGGCTTAATAATAATCTAACTGGTCGAGCGCGTGAACACAGTATTTTTGTATCTCACCCTCTCCCCCCCCCCCCCCCCCCCCCTCGCCGAGAAGTCTCGACCGGTCGGTAGTTGCTCTGTTTCCTCGCCTATTGCTCATTTTATTTTATACTCTTATTTATTTTATTATTCCTTCACGTTTTCTTCTTTTAAATATTTATATAACTTATTTTTCTTTTACTTATTTATTCATTTTTATTACCCATTTTCTTAGCTCTTGAATCCGCGTTTTTTGTTTCGTCTCATTAACTATTTTAATTGTTTGTTTCTTTTGTTTTTTTTTGGTCCTTGCTCCCCGAACACAATACGCGTTCGCCGCCTAAAGTCTTGTCTACTTCTATTCATCGATCTTAATTAAACTTTAGATAATTGACCCCGACGCCTTTCGAGTATGTCCTTGCTTCCTAGCGTTCATTTGGCGATAAAAAGAAACTGGCACCGCTCGCTCGCTCTCTCTCTCTCTCTCTCTCTCTCTCTCTCTCTCTCTCTCTCTCTCTCTCTCTCTCTCTCTTTCTCCCTGCCCCCACTCGCCAGTTTCCGAAGGCAAGTCACACACGAAGAGAGAACACGACTTCTATCTGCGGAGGTTTACCTGGTTTTTCAATCACGGGTAATTTTCATCTGTTCTTCTGTTTATATATATATATATATATATATATATATATATATATATATATATATATATATATATATATATATATATATATATATATATATATATATATATATATATATATATATGTAAATTAGTCACGCCAGGGCCGCAACTCTTGTACCGCACATAACAATATACTCCAATCATATTCAATATTAATAATATAATCGACAATAATAATAATAATAATAATAATATAGCCTCTAATCGTTCTAACGTCCTATACGTGCAACTATAATGAGAAAAAAAAAACAATCAAAAAATTTGTATAGAAATCTTTTGCGTTTCGCGCGCAGTCCCCGGTGCGACCGGAGATTATAATCAATTGCTCAATTAACAAAAATCAATGAACTCAATAAATCAATCGAAAAAACATCATACGTCTAAAAGATTCGGGATGGCGCGATTGGGGTTCCAGAGTGTCCGGAGGGTGTAAAAGTATCTATGCGTATAGCTACGATTGTCGAAGGAAAACAAAGGTCCCCATAGTCTATGAAATCTCAAGAAGCTCCCCTTCCCCCGGATTCACCGCACCATTACCGACAATTAAAGCCGCAGCAGCCTCGTCGCCCCTTTAATCGGTACGTCCATCAACCCCGTTGCGAAACTTGCCTGCGTCCTCGACTTTGCATTTTTTTTTCTTTCGCTTTTTCAACAACGGAACGAGAACAAAAACTATTCGTTCCTAACGTAACTCGTATTTTAATTCCCGATTATTTTTTACAAATGTTTTTGCCAACGAAAGAGCGCGAGAAGAAAAAACAACGGCCGAGACCGGCTATGTTGTTTTTTCATTCGCTTTGTCCAAAGTCACGATAAGGGCTCGCCTAGACTAGGTCGACTGCCGAAGGCAGCAGTCGACGTCGGGGTGCTTTCGGCGTTGCCATGTCGACTGCTGCCTTCGGCAGTCGACCTAGTGTAAATGAGCCCCAAGAATCACATATTTTTCTTTTGAATACGAGGAATTTGAGCATGGGGCGAAGGGGTGTTTCAAGGGGGAGGCTCTCAAACGCACAATTTTCCGTTCGCGGGTTGCATAAACAATGAAAACACTAGTGAAATAAAATAAAGAAGTTAAATAACAAGAAAAAAGAGGAAATCGCAAAAACAATTACAAAAAAAAAGAAAGAGACCGGAAAAAAACACATTGCACATCGTAAGGCAGTCCGCTTAAAAGAACAAACAAACAAAAAATAAAACATCTTATCCCGAAGATTGATAATTCGATTATTATTATTATTATCTACTTTGGCAACTCGTGGTCTAGAGCTCTCCGGGTTGTAGATTCCCGTGAGCCACGTCGGTGTCCTACACAATATTTACAATGTAAAATCCTCTTTTTTCCTCCGCTCCGTATCATTATTATTTTCGCGTCTCTTGATATATATACATACACACACACACACGCACACACATACCTATATCCTTAAACTTTCTCCATCTTCCTCTTATTTTTCTCTAATTCTCTCTTTACCTTCGACTGGTCGTTCATAACGACGATATAGAAATATAACATGGCAACTATATATAGCGAACGAGATCGTGATTACTTTTTTTGGGTGGCGGGGCAGGGGCTAAATGGAAAACAAGGGGGGGGGGAGGGGCAAAAGAGAAAAAGCTGCTCTCGTATATCGAGCCAGCCTTGGATATGCGTCTCTCTCGTTCCGAGAGCTCCAACAATGATCGATGAGGGGATGGCTTTTAATTTTTTTCCTTTCGTTCCTTTTTTTTTGGTTCTTTGGGCACCGATCGGGCTCGGGCGCTCGGCTCGGCGTGTTAAGTTACTACTAAAGTGCCTTCAGTCTCTATCCAATGTCAGTACTATCTTGTATTTGGTGTCGTTTATTAAAAAAAAAAATCGTCCCACTGCAGTCTTTCGAAGAATTGCATATCCCGTATTCAGCGTAACTTTGTGTTTTTACTTGTCTTTGTTTCCCTTTTCTTCTTTTATCGTTATTTCGATTTTCCTCATATATATTCACGCTTCATCTCTATCTATTTCTCTATTTTATTTTCTTGCTGTAATTCTCTCACTGCTTATCCTTTTCTCTTAATTGTTCCTATGGGGGGGCCAATGACGTCACACTACGGAATAACAATTGTACCCGGGCGATTGATTCAGGCTCTCTCTCTCCCTCTCTCTCTCTCTCTTTCGATAGACCGGTTCAACGAAATGCCAAACTTCTCATCTCTCGTACACGGACATATATATATATATATATATATATATATATATATATATATATATATATATATATATATATATATATATATATATATATATATATATATGCATGCAATACCGGGGAAAAGTTGCGACGCACTTTCCGTGAATACAATTTTTCATTTCTAATCCAATTTTGTTTCCATCACTACGCGATAAAAGCCAAATGAATTTGTGGACAAAATTCCGAAAAAATTTGCCAGAGGCAAATTGGGAGTAAATCTCGGCCCTTTCTAAACCCTCAAGGAACAAACATCCATAGCCATTTGCTTAAAGAAAAATTAAAAATACCCACGTTTTTTTTCGCGAAAAGCACAGTGCGACTTTTGCGGCCGAGATTTGTAAATTTTTTATTCGATTGAAAATTCAATAGTGCGCCCATACTCTGCCGTTGGTGTACAGATATGCATATACATACATATATATATATATGTATGTATGTAAATATTGCATTTAACTCAGTCTACGTGGTTCCCTTATTGTATCGTGTATTTATTTGTCTTTCGCAATGATTCAAGTGTCCTCCCTATATCGCCTGTCGATATAGAACGGCGTTTCCTACCCGCGGTATTCAACGCGACTACATATGCCGACAATCTTTGATTGTTCTATCCCTTTGACTCTCGTTTGTTTCAAATGGTTGGACGCTTTCTCTTCGCAGCATTGCCTCTTCTCGCCTGTCTTGTCGTCGCCCTATCGTCTCGGACGTTTGGGTCTCTTTTTTTCTTTCTTTTTAAAACCGTATCGCCGACGAGAAAAACTACGTTAGACGTGTTGGGCACGTAGACGAGCCCCGATTGCTGTGTACCACGTCATTGTACAATAAAATTTTTGTGTATATATATATATATATATATATATATATATATATATATATGCATCTAACAACGTTTCCTTTCTTATCTTTGTCTTCTTATACCCTTTCCGCAGGTTAGCTTTGCCTCGTGTGTTTTTGTTTCTCTCATTCTATCACCGACGTCCACACATATATAAATATGGACACGAGTACGCCTGTGTATATCGTAAAAACCTGTTTTTTTTTTGTCGTAACGTAGATCCGCATCTTCCGGAGCGCGAGTCTGGTTTTAATTATCGGCGGTTGTAAAGCTCGTTCATTTGTCACTTTATTTTAACTTTGTATTGTTTTGTCAGATTTTGTTTCTTTTCATCTTGCTCTTTTGTCTGCGTAATTGTTAATGCCCGTTACAGTTTGTTTTTGTTGGGAGGGTCTCGTTTCCACAATGTTTATCTCCACAGCGTTCCAACTTCTTTTTTCGACTTCACAATGACTTATCTCTCATCTGTACAAACCGGAAATCCACCAACTGTACAAGAGTCTCAAGTTTGGAACATCGAACCTCTACAACGATCTAGCCTCATGATTATCCCTACAACGTATTTATTCGGATTTGTATCAACTACACAATGAGGCATTTGCAATATGCATTGATGCTACAATGTATGGACTCTACAAGAACTTTGAGTACTCAACGTTCAACTGGGCAATATTTTTGTTAACTCTACAACACCTCATATACCAGCTGTTGTAGAGCTAACAAGAATATTGCCCAGTTGAACGTTGAGTACTTCAAGTTCTTGTAGAGTTGATACATTGTAGAATCAATGCATATTGCAAATGCCTCATTGTGTAGTTGATACAAATCCGAATAAATACGTTGTAGGGATAATCATAAGGCTAGATCGTTGTAGAGCTTCAATTTGCAAACTTGAGACTCTTGCACAGTTGGTGGATTTCCGGTTTGTACAGATCAGAGATATGTCATTGTAAAGTTGAAAAACGGACTTGCAGCGTTGTAGAGATAAACATTGTGGAAACGAGGCCCTCCCGTTTCTGTTGATGTTGGTTTTTTCCCCTCTTTTATCTATATTATATATTGGTTTTTTGTGCGCGTGCGTCGATGAGATGCGGGAGCAAGCGCTCGTTTTCTCTTGTCCGGATTCGATGAGGACAAAAAAAACGTAAGAAAAAAGGCAAAGAGAAGAACAGGACACCGGCAGTCTTTCACGTAGACGAATTAGCTGCTCCGAGCATTTCCGAACCCACCGCGCTCGCGCACAAAAAAATACATGTGTGTGTGTGTGTGTGTGTCTTTATTTGTATAATTGTAGATATATGACGATCGGGGGCGAAGGGGCTGCAAGAAAAATAAAGAGATTACTTTTCCTCGGCTAACAATTATTTCGGAAATTTATCGTCACCGAGACATGTGTCGGGGAGAAGCAAAATGTTTATTTTTTTTTTCCAATTGCTCTTGATCGATCGTCCTTTTTGTATTTTTTCTCTTTTTAAATTTCTGATCCTATCTGTCGTGTTTTAAAAACCGTTTGTCAGGCACATACGTGGCGAACATGATAACGTATCACGTACTCTAACCTCCCTTTTATTTTCTTCTTAGTAAATTCTTGTCTCCTGCGCTTACCGCTACGCGGGCCAACGCCTCGATAACCTCTAATTACTCAGCCAAAAAACAACAATTTCCTTATTACCCCTTCCTCACCCTACATTCTTCTGCTGCATTCGCAACTTTTAATGTTCCCGTTGACGCGTTCCTCGCCCTCAACTAACCTCTAATCGTCTCTACCTATAAAAATGTCAATCCCCCCTCATTTTACGCTGACGCTGTCGTTGGGCTAACGACAAACACGTTAGACACTGACCGGGTATCAAGTGTGTGTGTGTGTGTGTGTGTCAGTGTAAGTTTAACATACGAGAGCCTCGGATCGTCGCCGAGACGTTTCTTTGAGCTTGCGTCTTATTGCATCGGTTAATTTCGAGCTCCCGTGTGTGTCCCACTTGGCGCCGTTTCCTCCCCTTCCCGCCGATCTTTCAGAACGAACTGAAAAGAGGGCAGTTTGCAGGGGGAAGACGATGGAGGCGGAGAATCGACAGAGAGAGAGAGAGAAAGGAAGAGAGAACGTTTCTCCCTCTTTCTCTCTCTCCCGTTCTTCCCGTCTATCGGCCTCTACGGTTCAACGGAAAAAGGTTTGACGTTGATCGAGCACGGTGGATTAACAGTGGACACTAGGCGTCGTCAACGGCGGCGCGGCCGCGTCTGCCTACCGCTGTTGGCCACCTCCCATGCTCGAGTTGCCCAAGCTCTCTTTGGACTTGTAATTGTGTATTATTTTAACATGCGCCACCATGTTGTCCTTTCGCGTAAACTCCTTGAAGCACACCGGACAAGGATAGTACTTGACGTTGCGCTTGTGCGACGTAACGTAATGGCGGCAAAAGTTGCTTATGTGTGTATAAGTGCGATGGCACACGGTGCAACGATAAACGTCCTTTTCTTTGACGCAAAAGTCGCGAACCGAGCCCTCGCTCCTATCGCTCTCGACCTTGTAGCTAGCCTCGAACTCGGTCTGACTTATTTCCGGATCTACCGCTACGAGATTGAATATGGCACTGCTGATGTGATCCTTTGATCCCTTTGTCTCGGACTCGTTGTCCGAATTTTGTTGCTGTTGCTGGTGGTCCTCGCTCGTGACGGCAGAGCTCGTTGCTCCTCCGGCACCAGCAGCGCTACCGCCGCCACCGCCGACTCCGCTGAAACTCGATTTCCCGTGTTGCAGACTCGTCGCGCTGTACTCCTTCCGGAAACAGCGCTCAAAGTTAATCCTTATGTGAGCCGGTGACTGGGCCCCGCTGCCGCTCGACGACTCCTCACCGTCTGAAAATTATAAATACTCTTCGTATCGCTTTTTTCTCGTCTTTCTTCTACTACCCCTTCTGAATACCTTACCCACCCCCCCCCCCCCCTCCCCGCCTTCATGCGGTTCTAAAAACGATACCCAAAAGTGACTATGGAGCACGGTACGTACTGGCTGCTTTTCTCCTTTCTCCACTCTTTTTATTCGGAAAGTCACTTTTTCGAAGAAAAAACGCCATCGATATACTTTGTCGATGCGTTTTCATAAATTTTCAACAATTGATAAAGCGAGAAAAAACATATATTTAATTTTATGTAGTTCCTTGTTTTTTTAAAATGAGAATACGTGCTCCGTGTTGTGCAAACGACATTAATCGTAACGGCAATTAAAATAAAAATCAAATAAACATGAACGAGTCTTACGTGAAAAAACAACTGTCCGCGTGACTGCCGAAAACACCCAATACGTACCGAACGAACGGCGTACTAACACCGTGCAAAACTTATAAATACACGTATACATACATACATACATACATATATATATATATATATATATATGCATATACGTACATATATGTATACATCTATGTGTGTAGCTTAATATAAAACCATTTATCGTGGGGGGAAGCAAGAGGAAGGGTAGAGCCAGCAAATCAGAGTGATTTTTCGTTTATCTCTCTTTCTCTCTATCTGTCTTTCTCGACCGTTTTTGTCTTCATTTTAAGTTTTTCTTCGTTTCACGTATTAAAAAAAATTATGTATATTTCTCTCTCTCTCTCTCTCTCTTGAATCTTTTTCTCGCTTCTACCACCGAGCTGAAACGTACTCGTCATACGATCCATTAACATTTTACAATTCGCGCGCAAATTATACATCGTATCTCGTCCTGTTTCTTGCTTTGGACGTGGTAGGCGTGTGCGGTATGTGTACCACATTGACAAGTGAGAAGAGTGCCCGTGAATATGTGTGTGTGTGTGTGCGTGTTTTTTTTTTATTCATCCCTCTGAACAATCGCCTGTCTCGTCCCAAACAAAAACCCTCCACCCACTCTCGTCCCTTTGATTCATCATACACGTACCCATACGCACGCGCGCGCACCCACACGCACACACACTCTGTTTTTTTTTTACTTTTTTTCTTTGACAATTTTCACCCAACCGATTTACTCAGCGATTTTCCACGTTCACCCACTTTGACACCACCGTTATATTCACTCTCTCTCTCTCTCTTGATCTTGCACTCGCAATCATACCATTCCGACACCAAAAAAAAAAAAAAAAACCAGACTCGCACACGAGAGCACTCAACCCCAATCACCGGACTCGTCATGCTCTATTGTGTATGTGTGTCTCGATCACATATACATATAATATTAAATAATATATCACTATACTATACATATATAATATAATATTTAATATCATATTTATATATGATTATTTCGAATTTTATATCTGTGTATACGCACACCTCACCCGCCCGCGGTCGATCGATAAATATTTCTCGACGCGCACACACTTTCCAATGCCAAAATCGAGAAACAAGATCCACGATACGACGATGAAGAAACATATATAGAGTAGAGTACATCAAGCGTCGATCCCTTTCTTCTCCTCTTCGATTATCGTTTATTTATTCATCAATTGTTTAATACGTTTTCAGGTTTTTCTCTTTTTTCTTCTTCTTCCTCTCTTCCTCATCTTCATTCTCATTTGTATTCTTAATTCTGTCCATTTGTCTATGAAAATAAAAGCAAAAAAATTGTCCTTGTTGAATAAAAGTATAATGCTTTACGAAAGAGACGTGAAAAAGAATACGTGCGAATGTCGATACAAAAAAACGGCTTCCCTCTATATTTTGGCTTCAAATGTGTATATACATTTATATGTGTATATATATATATATATATATATATATATATATATATATATATATATATGCATATAAAGTTCTCTCTCTGTTTGTATCACTCCCTCTCTGTCTCTCTAAATATTTTCAAACGGCTGGCCTCCTCACCTAATTCCTTCGCTTCCCCTCGCAATTGTGGTTTTTGTTGTTGTTTAAACGTCAGATCAAAGGTGATTCAATTCTCAACTCACCTGGGCAACAGACCAAAAAAAAGCAATTCACGTGTCACTATCGAACGAATCTTCGATCTTCGAGCACTCTCGTGTGTGTGTGTGTTTTTTTTAAACATTCTTTTTTCTGTTTCATTTCCTTTTGTTTTTTCTTGGTTTTACGTATCACTTTGGGCTTTTACATGTGAACGAAAAAGAAAAAAATACGTTTTTTCCCTCTATTCGAATGTTTTTTTTTTTTTTCAATTAAACTTCTTGTTTGCTTTTTTTATTGTAAATATATCTCTCGTTCTCAAGCACCCGATACGCACGGTCTCTCTCTCTCTCGCTCTCACTCACTCGCCCTCTTTCTAAACCATGCTCTCGCACATTCACCCTCGGATACGCTTTTGCTCCTCTCATCTTTACCAACGTTTTTCATTTTCTTCTTCTTCGTCTTCTTCTGTCTCTCGTTTCCTCGTTCATTCTCCGTTCGTTCGTTTTGTCGTTGTTTTCTCAACGTTTTATTTTTATTTTTAAATATTTAATTTCTTTACTCGTATGTTTTTCATGACGAAATCTGTACGATCTAAGGCAACGATAACGCAAAGAGAGAGAAGGCGGAAGCGACGTTCGACGACGGAAGTACGTGCGCGCCTTCCGTTTCCCTCGGATATCTCTGTGTTGTAGGTTTCTTTTTGTTTTATTCAAAAAGAAAGAATCTCTTCAATATTATTGATATGTATATGCGTCTGTGCTCATACAAATGTGATAAAAATCGGAGAAATTTCAGTCTCGATGTTTAACATTCTCTCTCTTTCTCTCTCTCTCTCTCTCTCTCTCTCTCTCGCTCGAGGTAATCCTGATCAAAATGAAATGCATATACGAAATAAGTACATACACATACAAGTGTGTCTGTGTGTGTGTGTGTATGTGTATATATACACACACACACACACATAATTAATAAAATAATTGTACTTTCCCAGCGTTTGTATGTTCATTTTTGTTTTCAATTTAATTTAAATTAAGCACCGCTAGCTGGCTCCACCCCCTCCTTTTACCAGTGGCCAATGGCAGCGAAGCGTTATTTGTTGTGCAGGGACAGAACAAGATTAGACAAAAAGAAAAAAAAACAACAAAATAAAATAAAATTACAAACAAAATTAACGAACCAAAAAATCGTTCCAAAGTATATCTACGTGTTCAATTTGTTGAGAAAAAAACGAAAAACAAAAAAAATTGCAAAAATCATCAGAGCGCAAAAAGGGAAGAGACGAAGAATAACCAATAAAACAAATAAAAGATTCAGAGTGGAAGGGTTTCGCAATCGGTCACAACACACGAAAGTGTGCAGTCTTCATGATTGATTATGCGCAAAGATATCATTTGGTTGCAAGGATATTTTACGATTATTGATTGTACAATTTTTTGCTTCGTTCCTTTTTTTTTTCTTTCTTTTCCCTTGGACAGCGATCATTCTCGTGTGTGTGCGTGTGCATGTGCATGTGCATGTGTGTGTGTGTATGTGTGTATGTGTGTGCGCGTGTATGTGTGTGTGCGCGCGCACATTGTGTGGTGACTGATGACCCCGCAGGTTAATTGAAAACGTCACAGATATATTGCTTTGTTTGCGTATTTCATTGTCTGTTTTTTTCTTTTAAATTCGGTTCGTTCCGACACCTTTCGTCCTTTTTCGTTTAGTCTTTTTTCTAATACGCCCAATCGTATTCGCTTTTCCTTTTACTCTGCGGGCCCGCGCCTTTATCGGTCAGCGACGAATTTCACTCGCGCTTGATAAAACGAGTGCGTGAAAATGGAAAAAAACAAGACAAACAAACCAAGGAGCAACCGACAAAACGCGTGTATTTATAAAAGGGTGAAAAATTCGAAAATTAAACACGATTGTTCATTCGTTCGAAAACTCTTAATTACTCCCGCACTCTTTCGATCTTTCTCATTAGCTCTCTCTCTCTCTCTTACATTCGTTTGTCCCCTCTCTCTCTCTCTCTCTCTCTCTCGCTCTTACATTCGTTCGTCCCCGCTCTTTCTCTCTCTCTCTTACATTCGTTCGTCCCCCCCCCTCTCTCTCTCTTACATTCGTTCGTCCTCTCTCTCTCTTACATTCGTTCGTCCCCCCCTCTCTCTCTCTTATATTCGTTCGTCCCCTCTCTCTCTCTCTCTCTCTCTCTCTCTCTCTCTCTCTCTCTCTCTCTCCCTCTCTTTCTCTCTTACATCCGTTCGTCCTCCTCCCCCCCCATTCTTCAATGTTCTTTCACTCGGCAGGGCTTGCGAAAAAATTTGAAAAGAAAAAGGAACACATTTGGTTACTTTTTTTCTTTTTGAATTCTCCTCGATCGGGGAGTGAAAAATGTAAAAAAAAAGAAAGAAAAAAAAGAGTAAAAATGAAGTCGACCAAGATCAAAGAAAGAGAACTTTGATTCTTCGATACAAGGAGCGTCGAGCGGGTATCCGTACATCACAACTCGTGTATCACTTTTCGTTTTTTTTCCCTCGTCAATACGCGAACCACTTGCTTCTCGCTGATGATTTTTTTGTTCAGTCGCAAAGTTGATTACGCGCTTGTGCCGCGCCGCACCCTCGCGTAACGGGAACAACGAAAAACAAATTCGGCGAATTAAAGAACAAGGATGACCCGTTGCAGAGACGCAACGAGAGATCTCTCGCATTTTTTTTTCCCTTTCAATCCTCCGGATGCAGAAATCACATTCTCGTCGAGATCGATCGGTAAAAACCGATCAAACGCCAAAAATTCGTGCTCATCGACGCGTTTTCCTCTCCCTGTAATAACGTAGCTTTCGTTTCCTTTATTTCTCTCTTTTTTGTTGTTGGTCCCATCGTCGTTGACCCTCGTCGAACGATTCCTCTCGTTTTTCCCGCCAGGTGAAATCTTTCTCGTTTTCCGCGATAGATTGACGAATCGTTTCGAAAAATACAATTTATCTAGCTTCATATTTTTCCATCATTCCGATTATGGCAAAGAAAACCTGGCTGATTGGTGTTTTTTTTTTTTTTGTTTCATTCGGTTATTCCGAAAGACGCGATCGGGACGAGATTGCGAGAGCGAATTTTTCGTTGGGGGTATGAGAGACTCGTGACGACACCTCGAAATACCTCCAGGCGCCCGAGGGATCGGACGATGCGAGGTGGGCACAAAAAGAAGAGGAATAAAACAATATAAAAGTGACTCGGTTAAATTCGTTCAAAGTTAGTTGATGGTGAAGGCGCTTTCCGAGTGGGGGGAGAAGGTCAGAAAAAAATCGGGTCAAATAAGAATAACCAACGAAGATGAGAGTTTCGGGGGTGATAACGGGGTTATGCGCAATTCGGGCGCAACTGCTTCGTTAAAGGTCATAGACGAACAACAATGTATGATAATCACAGCAGGCATCGATATTATCAACTTGCTTAGTTTTTCTCTTTTTTTTCGCTCGCAATAGCTCTCTCTCTCTCTATCTCTCGCATTCTGATGAAACACGCCATCTTACCTTGCTTGAAACCTTCACTTCCTTGTCTACTGAGTGGCCGCGCGAACGTCTCTTCGGATGCTAAAAAATTAGAACGCAGAGAGAAAAAAAGAAAAAAAAGTTTTAGTCAGGAGACGCGAAAGTGGATTCGGTGTGAGTTTGGTGTATCATTTGGTGACAGGGAGGTGTAAGCATTTCGATAAGTACGAAGAAAAAAAAAACGTCGAGTTTCTCACCTTGCGCGGAGGTGCTCGGTGTCGGTTCGGGTTCTCGCTTGATCCTCGTCGTTGGTGGATCCGGTGGATCGGTGCCGTTCTCAGTCGGTTCCGCCGGGTCTTTCCTCGAGGAGGCCGAGCTCGGTGTCGAGGTAGCGTTCGGATGACTGTTATTCGTCGGCGTGGTGCAATTGTTATTGGTGCCGCCAATAGTCGTGTTCGCCCGTTCGCCGCCAGCGCTCGCTGCGCTCGCCTCGCTCTGAAAATCTATTCCCATCTTCATTTCCATCATTTCGGGTGAACCTTGAACGAGATCGGAACAACTCTGCAGATCCTGAACGAGGCCGGAAGTCTCGCCGATCGGTGTATCCGAGGAGCCGCTCAATTTTCTCGGCCTGCCACGTTTCCTCTTGGGCGCGGTCAGCGCTGATCCGAGCAACGGATGACTCGACATGTGATGAAACCTCTTCTGCGGCAAATGGTGATGATGATGCTGCTGTTGCTGGTGCTGCTGTTGCTGCTGTTGCTGCTGTTGCTGCTGCTGCTGCTGCTGCTGCTGCTGCTGATGATGATGAAGACCCGTTTGATTGATACGATGAAGGCTCGGCGGTTGTTGCTGCGAGGCCGAGCCAGACGAGGAGTTTGGATTGCTCAGCAGGGACGAGGTTATCGTCGGTAAATCACACTTTTCCTCGTTCACCTCGGTCAGGCCTTTTATCCTGAGGGACTCGGCGACCCGTAGAAACGCCGTCAGCCGATCCTGATCAACGCTCACCTCCCCGCGATACATAAAGTCCAGGAGACTGCGCATGTCCACGTAGGGCACGTCTTTCAGTATGACTATCGGATGCTTGTCGGGATGACCGGTGAAGAGGGCCTTGATTCGGAGGGAGAGAGAGAGAGAGAGCAAAATCAAAGGTGAGACAATTGGTTGATTGCACGAGACTATATCGTGGGCATCGGGGCCAACGAGAATAGCTTACCTGAAAGTAGGGGCTGCACGCCGACAGGACCATCTTGTGCGCCCTGAGGAGCTGGCCCTCGACCGCGAGGGTTACATCGACGAAGGCCTCGTCGTGCAGCAGCTGATCGAATACGGAGAGCAGATTGCTCTGATGGTTGTTCCAGCGCAGACAAAATCTCTGCGACGCCATCGCTTCGCTTCTCAGATCCGCCAGGTTACCGTTTATATCAGCTAACATCAGATCAACGATGATTCGACGCTTGCGTGCCGTTGATTCCGCTCAACCGCGTTATCGACGGCGTTCCTTGCTTCTCGCGCGGCTTCTGATGCTCCACCCCTCGATGATGCTTTCGTCATTGACCGAGCTTTCCGTTCGCGCCCGCCCGTGTTGCGATTTCCCCCGTTTCTCGAATCTGGAAACCGACAACGGAAAACACGTTGCTTACTCGTCGAGAACAAAAACACGGCCAAATTTCACTCTCGGACAAAAACACGAATTTCCCATCGGTTAGCCACGTGAAATATCTTGGGGCTAGAAAATATACTTTTCTCTACTCTTTTGTGACGTCTATAGAGGGAGCATTGCGCCAACTTTTGAGCCGATCACAACGTTTCGATCAATCGCGTAGCTCTGTGCGCCTATATATAGTACAACGGTTGTACCCTATATACCCGCATAGACCTGCGTGATTGGTCGAAACATCTTATGCTATGCTGTGCAAAAGTGTGTGTGTGTGTGTGTGTGTGATCGTCTTTCAATCGTAAATTAAAATAAAGCAAGGTATTGAAGTTTGCATCGTTGGAACGCCACGAAGGCTTGGTAACCTAAACGTTTTTTTGGCAAATTTCAGCTACGAAGAACGCTCAAACTTTTCGTAGAATCGTTGTGGGCAATCCTGCAGCCCAAATTTGCAGGATAAGCTTCTGAATGGTAAAAAAGCGAAAGAAAAAAACATTTCGATGCATTTCAAGGATGCAAGCTTCAACATGGTAATAAATAAGGGGCAATTGATTGAAGCCGTCAATTTTTGACAATCAATTTTCAACTCCCTATGCACAAATTCACCAGCAATGTCCTCCCTAACCTTGAGTTATTTTGTTTGATTTTTTTCAAATCGTCGACAACGTACGAGGAAGAAAAAGTGACCACGGTAGTGAAAAGCAATAATCCCGGTAATCGGCCAAGACGTTGAAACAGCAAATATTATTATACAATTGTTGGGTGTAAACTCGCGACGCACGCTACAAATAAATATACGAGTCTGCCTCGCAGTGTTATCCTTGTGAGGATCGAGGCGTGCGCGATATCGCCACCGGAGGATTGCCTCGTAGGTGTTATTATACTTGTACGAGCCTAATGATGATGATGATGACTACGACGACGGGGACGGACGCGTAGGCAGATTCGAATAGTCCGAAGAGCGAGCAAGCATAAGAGGCAGGAGAGAAGCATCATTTTTCTTTCCTTTTACGACAGAAAGAAGCAGAGAGACGGGCGATTCTCAGCAGCTCGCGATCTTTTGCGAACGCGCACGCCTCTCAAGTATGCGCGATGTGTGATGAGGCGCCGCGACGTATGCGTGTGGAAATCGTTTATAGTCGGAGCGGGACGTTACGCGGGTAGCAAAGTCTCTTTTTTTACGCGCTATAGTCGTCGTTAATGTTCGACGCGTTTCAACGCAGGCACAAACTTTTATTCGTTTACTCCAGTGGTTGCACAAGGGCTTCATCGATGAAAAATCGATCAAGCCCTTGTCATCCATTGTAGAATAGATCGTGGACAAATTTCAACAATGTCGTTATTGTTGATAATAATAATTTTGCACCCCAATACTCGTCAATCAAGTTTCGATGTGATTGAATGCAACTGAAAAATTGGTTTTTTCCTACCCTCGTATTTTTATCATTGTTATCAATACAAATAATGATAACCATATGGATGTGAGAAGAGGCAATTTTCTTCAGTTGCGGCATCATCTACGCTTTATTGACGAGTAATCGGGAGGGAAAAAAACCATACACTCGAATTGAGCGGAGAATGGAGAAGAAGAAAAAAAGAACATTTCGTTCGAGTATCAAACGTGAGGATAATTTTGATCGGTAAAGCCGTCGATGCAAAGCACGCGCCTGGTGGCAGGTGGGAGGGCGGATCGAGGGTGCTCGGAGGTAGTACGCGGCGCTCTGAAAATATCATTTGCACAAGAGTAAAGATAGAAGCAAAGGGAAGCCAGACGAAAGCCAGACCAGCAGACTCCTCCGAAAGCCAGACAGACGAGACTATCTCTCTCTCTCTCTTGTTAGCTCTTGTTCGCTTTTGCACCCCTCTCAGAACCGCCCTCGCGACAAAAGCCAGATGAGCGGGGGGGAGAGGGACGATGCGTGTGCAAAAGCATCCCGAAGCACAAGGTGGAGCGAGGCACGGGGAGTGACGCGGTACAAGTAGAAACGATGGAACGATTCTCTCCTCTCTCTTTCTACACTTTGAAATTTTCCATCTTTCCTTGTTTTTCCTTTTGTATCTTTTTCGCAGATAATGTTTCAGTTTCGTTTGAAAAAAAAAAAAAAATTGTTATTATTGTACAATATATTCCAACGTCACGAAGCCTGAGAGCCGCCGCTGCCGTCACCGAGAACGAGATGACGTCGCCGTAGTAGCGATACATAC